>JADBJO010008840.1:47500-77500 GCA_016801955.1 Conus betulinus
AAGTTCTTCCACCATACTTGGCCAAGTCCTAAGATGTTCCAGCAGTACGTTTTCATTTCATGTTTGAATTATTCCAATCTGTCTGATTGTTTGAGCGTTTTCACGTTCCATGCGCCGGTGATAATCTTATTTCTGGCGCGATTTCTGTTTCTTGGCGTACCACTCACATACTTTCCACCCCCATCCTGGCACACTGCGGAAGGTAGCCCTTTGCCTGACCTGGAGACGACCGATCCGGTGTGAACTGAGTGTTACTCTTCATCTTCATGTGGCGTGTCTTGGGCGGTTCAACAACTGGCGGATCCCATCCCTCTCCAGGTTTGACCACAGCCAACGTCTTCCAACTCGAAAGCTCGCACTGGTCGCAGACACGTATCCGTTAGTTTGGGTGGCATCCCTTCCCCCATGGTCGTCGACTCAGTAAGAAGCTCCTCCGCTCAGTGATGCCGTGTCAAAATCACCCCTCACGTGGTTTAGCCCGCCAGCTGAAGCGGTGTACCAGGTGTGGCGCTTGGAGCCAGTACGTGAGAGATTTAGGAGATAGATGAGGACCAGTGGTGCCCGTCCACCCTGCCAGGTTGGTAGACAACAACCGGAAAAAATCTACAATCAAAATCAACAACTGCAAACATGAACAATGGTAAACAACAATTATTCAAGTCTGGCATATAGTCAAACAGAACACACCAAACAACAGAAATGAATACATATTACCTCTCGGTTGATTGACTGGGAATCTACAATGAGGCAGGGAACAGTTAACAATAAATAACACATAGACAGGGTATCTCACGCGTCCATGAGGAGATAATCACACACCCATAATTCAAATCCAGTGCTGCTTTTGACTTTGTGTTGGTGGGTGTGCTGGACCTCGCGCTGAAAGCAGCTTTGGCCTGAGATCATGGGCGTGTATTTATCTCATCATGGAAACAAGGCTTGTCCTCTTGGTTTGTTGGTCACTGTGGTCTGTGTTCTGCCTGCTTTAAGATTCCCATTCATGTTAACTAAATCGAGGTCATCTGTATTTGTTTTTGTTCCTCTGTGTGTTCTGTTTGACAAATCAAAGATTAAAAAGTGTATGCCGGTCTTAAAGTCAATATTGATCTATGTTTGTTTCTCGGTTTGCTGTTGGTGTGTGCTTGTTCCAGGTGCAGGGTACATGCACATGGTTGGGGGATACTTTTCTTTCTTTTTCTCTTTTTTTTTTTTTCTATAGTGGGAAGGAGGATGACGTCTTGGGTTGTTCTGCGTCATTTCTTTCCGCCTGTGTAATTGGCAATTTGGTGTCGAAAGCAGCAGCCGTGTGGATTATTGGCATGTAATGATTTCGTCATGTCAGGAGGAGCTACCTTTTATCGTCATTGTTCAGTGTTAATTGTTTCCTACTCTACCTATGATTTCCTATTCATGTCGTTCACTATATAACTTTGTGAAAGAAATGATTATTGAGGCTGGTAGTGTATTTACGCGCCATCGTTTTTTTTGTAGCAAAACAAAACTCTCTCTCTCACTCATTCACACACACACACACTGACTGACTGAAACCAATTTATTGTCAGATTAACTCAAAGTTGTACTGACACACACACACACACACACACACACACACACACACACACACACACACACACAATCACACGCGCGCGTACTCATGCACACACACACACACACACACACACACACACACACACACACACACACACACACACACACACACACTCTCTCTCTCTCTCTCTCTCTCTCTCTCTCTCTTTCTTTCTCTGTCTCTCTCTCTCTCTCTCTCTCTCTCTTTCATTCTCTCTTTCACACACACACACACACACACACACACGCCCCTACTCCAATGCGCTATATTGTGTTTTATTTCCTGATTTGGTATTGGTAAAACCCTACTGCATAATGCAAACACACACACACACACACACACACACACACACACACACACACACACACACACACACACACACACAAACTAATGAACAATGTATAAACAAAAATCGTGTTTCCAAGGAAATATGCGACCGTCTCTGCCACAGGATATAGCATCGAAGACGGCGTTAAGTTCCTTGTGAAAGGTCTGACAAGAATCTATACATACAGAAAGTGTATGTCTTTGAGTGTAAGAGCGACATCATCCCCAAGCTTTGATCAGCAACATCATGAATGTAAAGGGGATGAAGTGGACTACCTGAGACCAGCAAATTGTTGTCATCAGAATTTCTTTTTTCACTTTTAAGAGCAGACCATGAACTTTGTATCTTGAGCCTCTAACAATTCTCCAACCATAAACCTTGTCATATCAATTTCAAATTTGCTGTGTCTTGTAATCAAACTAAAAAGCTCATAGTGAAATGGTTCTGAACACAAAAGGCTAAATATTGCTTGTTCTTGTCTTGGCTTTATTTACTTGTTTACTTGCTTACTTATGCAATTGGTCGTTCGTTTGTGGTCCATGTACTCATTCTCTCTGTAGACTGTTTCATATTTATTCATTTAGTGGTCGTACAGTCACTCTTTCGTCAAACATATACATTTATCTGTAATGACTAAGCATACTTAAGAGAGAAAACGTGTAATCTGTTGTTTCAATAGCGTAAGGCAAGCAGCTTCAGTTCTGTGTAGGAACTATCAGTACCATTGAATATAGTCATTCTGACTGCAAAACTAGTACCTAACGGCAATTAAAACATACAAGCAAAACTGAATGGCACAGTCGGAGTACAACAGGCTGGCTGCTTTGAAAACTTTGTATTGTCCATGCTGAATCGGGTCATTCTTGTTATATGTGAGATCACAGATCAAGATGTGATCTCATATATAACGACTGGTGTTCTGAGAGGAGAAAAAAGTACATAGTTGCAGCAATCAAGGTGAACGTCAAAGGACTTACGTTTTGCCGTCTAGAATCCTGGATAGATTGTTTTAAAGGAAGTCACTTGCCCGCTCTGAAAGGTCTGAAAAGAGACCAGAGAGAACGCTGTTGCCAGCCCATAGAAGGAACAAGAAAACTTTCACCCTGGAGTATCCACGGCCAAATGATGTCAGAACACAAATTGTACATTTCTGATACATGAGGACAGCACGAGATCCTATGTCATATCCATACAGAAAGTGACAGTGGATCAGAGTGATAACAACAGTCATTAAACCGGCAGTAACCTGCGACATTCCCTTCGTCCACACAGCACTGACACAAAGTGGCCATATTATGGAAGCTGCCCTTAGCATGTTGAGGCCCTCTAGCATCCAAGGAGATAAAGTGCTAGTCGTGTTGATCATCATCGTCCCAGAGTTTACACTGCCCTGACCCGTGCACTTCAAAGTAAGGCGCACTAATTATACACAGAATAAGCTGCTTAGAGGCATTATAATTAAAGACAGCAGATTAGAGCAGGCCAGACTTCCAGATAAGACGCTATAAATGGACACCGGAAGACGAAACACGATCAGAACAATGATAAAATGTCCAAATATTCCAAGCACGCACACACACATGAGAGGCTCTCCTACTTTCATCAATGGTTGGAATTAATCGTCCTCAAGATCTTTTTTGAGACGGGTTGAATTCATTACTATACAACTAAAATCATTGAAAGATGAAGGAGGCTGGGTCATTCAGTTCATTGTGTAAGTTGCATTGTGTCTTCTGTTGCATGGGCTCGCCTGGGTACAGTCATATCTGCAGGTGATCAATGGCACATGTACCTTCATAGGAAATCTGCAGCACAGAAAAGCAGAAAATCGGCAGCCAGTGTACATTTATTACAGCATTTTGAAGCCTATTTAAGAATTACTTAGATGTTGTTTTTTTTGTATCAAATTAATTTAATGATTTTTTTTCTATTGTTTTTAGCGTTATGATATGGATACGTAAATCCAACATGCCCAGAGAGGAGAGAGAGAGAGAGAGAGAGAGAGAGAGAGAGAGAGAGAGAGAGAGAGAGAGAGAGAGAGCAGTTGATCTGTTCAATAAATCTGGTCGTGTTGAGTTGCGTCATATTCTGTTCTGTTTTGCAATTTTGTATTGTGTCGTGTTATGTTGTTGTGTTGCTTGCGTTGTGTGCATAGGCTGAGTAACTTTTCAGTTGTGTTGTGCTGTCATAATATGTTGTGTTACGTTGTGCTGCTTCCACTGTGCTGTGCTGTGTTCATCATGTTGTGCTCTTATACACTGTATTGTGATGTGTTGAATTGTCTTTCTTTCTGTTGTGTTGTCTTACGTGTTATTGTATTGTCGATTGTTGTGTTGTGTTAGGTTGCATTATATTGTGCTGTGTTTTACCTTTGTGCCTTTAAGGATTCACTCACGTGTGTTCACAGTTCACTGTGTTTTCATTTGTACCTTTTCTTGTTTGGAAAGCACAATGACAGCCATGTGTTTTTCACCTGCGGGACTGTCTGCTGGATATGCTCCCTACTGAGGGAATCACTGTTTTAGGAATGGAAAGAATCACACGTCCACGATCTGAAAGAAGGTGGTACTTTTCTTCCCTCTACCCCCTTCCCCTTCTCTCTCTCTCTCTCTCTTTCCGTTCGGAAGTAAGTCCTGGTTCATTTGATACAGATTACAAAACATGGTTCAATCTTCAGCCTGTAAAAGGAACATATCTATAATACACTAAATCAATGACCAGCATGGACGTTTTAACTGATAGATGTAATCTGACCCCAGTATGATAGATATGTATGGAACGTTTTTTTTGTTTTTTCGAAAGAAAAGTGTTTAAAACCATCAGCATTTTTTGTCCTTGTAGCCTTGGAAATGTTCAACCTTTTTTGTCATACGAAGAAAGGTGACTGTATGTATAGTTCTATATACTCGTGGTAAGGTTAGTTGTAATTCAACTAACACCTACCACATATGCTTCTGTTAAAAATGGTGATTTTATTTGTGCAAAGATATTCTTTGTATTTCGGATGTAATTTTTGCTAGTGTTCTGAGTCATTAATCTGTAGGAATCCAAGACAAGAGTGACCAAATCCCGTGAGAAACCAGAAGTTGAGACCTTGTTGAAGACGTCTTCCAGACAAGGAAGTATGAGGGAATGCACAGTTGTGAGAGCTTATGGTACATGAATCAGTCGGCGTCTGGACTCGATTCCGATGGAGGAACCGGAATTTCTGCAGCACTCGTCCTATGATGATGGAAAGCGGAAATGTGTAGACAGGTAAGAATTCAAAACACTTAGTTAAAAACATAAATTGCTTCTGCATGCCACCGAATTTGACAGTCCCACCTGGAAGCAAACTACTGAATTTCGAGAGAAAGCTTAAGCTGTAATAAGGCGTACTCAATGTCCACTCGTCGCGTTTCTACTCTAGATTTCAGTTCTAACACCTGGCTTCTTTGTCAGCAGTGACATTTGACCTCCATGGGATAGTAGGTGCTGCATTGATCTAGACATTCTGAGTCATGCACTACGACCAAAGTGCAACAGTAGTGGCATTACAATTTGCACAGCTGACAACTCTCATATTATCTGCCATCACTCTGATAATTCCCTAAGTTTTCAGATTTCGATTTGTACTGCGAGGCATCAACAAGCTACAGGACATCCACCTTACCTAACCGTAAAAGAAATCGACGATGACAAGGCTCAGAGGAGTGAACAGATCCTAGAAAGTGTTCGGACCGCTTGGAGTCAATCATAACCACAGTGTTGTCAGTGACAGTAAAAAAGCCCTGGCGTGACTGCAGCTGAGAGACAGCTAGCAGAATAAACAAGCAAAAAGAAACATGAACCAGTAAGGCAAACGCTACTGTCCCACCAGACTGTCCAGTCTGTCACTGGCCGATCAGACAGAACAAGACACGAACGCGCACACACACACACACACACACACACACACACACACACACACACACACACACACACACACACACACACACACACACACATATAAAAGAAATTGATATTGCCTCTCCAGCCTTACCTGTCTATCGCATCAGCAACTAACTCTTCATAGTCGTAATGTATAACTTTGTAGGTATGTTGAACATAGCTGTCAATAGGGCCTTGTAGTAATAACGCGAGGAATAAGAACAAATAAGGTAGAGGCACTAATGCTACCAAACGAAAAAGCAAGAACAAAAGTACACCAGTAACGCGTAGCAAACGTACAGCAAATAAGGCACCTAACTGATCTATTCACCCACGAATAATATATTTATAAAACGCAATTTTGTCAAGGAAGGAATTAAGATTAGTAAAAAGGTTTCTGTTCACACACGCACACACACACAAACACACACACACACACACACACACACACACGCGCGCGCGCACGCACGCACGCACGCACACACACACACACACACACGCGCACGCACTCACGCACACACACACACACACACACACACACACACACACACACACACACACACACACACACACTGAATGAACGTTTTTCAAGAAACAGCCTATTTCCTGAGAGAAAAGTTCGTGACTCGGGCAGTAGTGAAGACAGCTTCAAGTTCCATGTGACTGGTTTGTCAAGGATGTCATCATTTCAAACTGAAGCACCCAATGGTTCTGAACCTGCGCGTCTTTGGGTGCCCATACGGTATTATCACGATGCCATGGACTGTAGAATCATAAACGCTAAAGGAATGAAGCTGACCTCCTAGGGCAAGCAGATTGTTGCATCAGAATGTTCTCAGTGTTTAAGAGCAGGCCACGAACATTGTCATGAAATGGACTCTGGACAGTTTGACTGTGGAGTATATAATGTTGTATGGATTGTGCACTTAGGCATGCATTTATGTATTATTGGTTTACCTATTTATGTATGTATGTATTTATTAATTCAATATATTAACTTGTTGTTATCATTACTTCTACCGACATACAGATTCTTTCAACCATTCACTTAGATGGTTGTCCAGTTAGTTAGTTATTTAAGTTTTGGCGGCTGTTGGTGAGTTCCGATGTAAAGGGGGAATCCATCATGTCTAGATGTTAGCAGCAGAGGTTTCCGCTTGACTTATAAGCTAATGAGTGTCTAAAAGGAAATCAGTCGGTGAATCATTTTCCTTTTTCTACCAACATGTCCAGCACTTAATGAGCAAAGCTGCTACTCTTCCCAGCGCAAACGTCAGCTGCTTCACTTTGTAAATCAGTAATCTAAAAGAACATGGGAAATAATGAGTTTGATAGACCATCCCCTTGCTTGAAGGATGATATCTGTAGGTACAACCCTACTTAAAGCTGTCAGGTTGGTGATGGCCCATGTGTTGGGACCTGAATATGCTGTAATATCCACACATGCAATGGCCAATACATGTATGATTCAGCGACAAGTTTTTTCTCATTTAGAAAGGGATTTGTGCTGCTAATACAATGTGCTTTCCCAATTCTCATACTGGCATCTAAAGATATATTTTCTGGGGTTTCTGAGGGGTTTTATGGATAGTTTATTAAAAACAGACATGCGCATTTCGAATAAGAAAGTCGCATATTATCAACGGTAAGTGTTTATAGCAGATGTCCCTCTGGACTAAAAATGAAGCTAATAACATGATAGTTCTAAGAGTTACTTTCAGCGAATCGACCAATGTTTGGTCTTCCCACCGTGCAGGTATGTCAATGATCAAGTCCACATCCTATACGTCACGATACGTAGGGATTAACTGTTCTTACTGACACCTTGAACTGTACTGCAGACTAAAACACGCTGGCCTATTGTTTTAGCATCCGTTAAAACAACACTCCCAGGAAGTTATTTGTACTAAGACTAGCACCTACATTCTACACCTTTTAAAAAATCCTTTTTCAAGCATATCTTTCTATCCGGGGATGTAATTTTTCCATGTCTTCTGGAGCTTTAGTCTCAAAGAATCTAAGACAAGAGTGACACCGTTTCCATGATAATTGAGAACTTCACACCTTTCGCAGAGATGTTGCAGGCAAGCGAGTTTGACGGACAACGTTTGATGGAATGCGCAGCCTTGAGAGATTTGGGTACATGAAGCAGTTGGCGTGCGCAGTTGTTTCCTATGTGGGGCAGCAAAGGAAGAGCTGTAGAACTGTTACGCACCATTGAGTCGGCTTGTAGAATACCATTGTCACGTCCTCTGCTTTTCGCCCTCAGAATTCTTCAGCAGCCGTCCTATGACATTAGTTGGAAATGCACAGAAAGGTGAATGTTCCAAAGAGACAGAAAACACATAGGCTGCCTCTGTATGAAACATGCCTCCCTATCTGACAGTTCCACCTGGAAGCAAACAATTACATTTCTGGAGAAACCCGAGGAGTATTCAATGTCTACTCATCAACTGACTACTGTACATCTGTGTTCTAAAGCCTGGAATCCTTGTCGGCAGTGTCATTTGGCTTCCCTGGGGCGTCAGATGCTGCACTGACTCAGACATTCTTCGCAATACACCATGACCAAGGTACAAAGATAATGCAACTGCAAGTTTGTAAATGGCGTGTCGACATGCATTTTTTTTGTCTTAAATAGCTGATTTCTGTCGTGTCATCCAACATCACTATGACATGTCTTTTGTCAAAGCACGGTATCAACAAGATATAGAACTTAAGCCTCACATAACCATAGTGCAAATTAATGACAACAGGAGTCAAAGAAGCGAACAGATTCCAAAGAGTGCTCAGACAACCAGGAGTCAGCTAAACCCACTATGCAAACTGTGACGCTTACGAGCCGTGGCATGACTGCAGCTGGAAGATGGTAAGCAGGAGGAAACAAACAAAAAGAGATAGGAGCTAGAGCGAACATTACTATCCCTCCCGCCAGTCTAATCAGTCTGTCACTGACTGAACAAACCATCCAGCAGAAGCACAGACATTCCCTGACTACCCTTACCTGTCTCTTACATCAGCAACTAACTCTTCATTGTCGTAATGTATGCGTTTGTTTCTGTGTCAACCATTGCTGTCGACAGTGCATTGTAGTTATAATGTGTGGAATAAGAAAAAGAAGAGGGTAGCACTAAAACAACCCTCGTACAACTGATCCATTCACTCTAGGAGAAAAAAAATGTATAAAACGGATTCGTCAAGACGAGATTTTTAAACTTTGTTTAGAACTTTATTCCAAAAATATACACAAGAGACTTTATAAAACACGTAGTTAAGAATTTTATCAAGACTCAAAAAGAGCAAAACCAAGAACAAACAAAGAAGTAAACCAGCAGAACACGTAAACGGCGAGAGTTGAGAAACATCAGCCATACTGCTGGCGAGATGACAGCCCTGAGTTTGCCGCTCGTGGCTGACAGAGTATCAAACGACGTGAACTGAACTGACGGTAGGTCAACGTGAACCTGATTAAGATAGGATATGGGTTTTGCAAGAAAAGTGTTCAGAAACCATGAGGGTTATGTTTTGATTTGTTCTGAGCTGTAAAAACCAGGATTGAATTGCAGTGTTTACGGCGTTTGAGTCCAGATTTTAGACGCAGTCTTGTTGAAATGCGTTTCAAATGCTTAGAGGTCTTTTACGTACTTATCAACGTTATCGCATTAACAGTACTTTTGTTACAGTTCTTTAGTCCGTAATGCTTTGTTTTTAAAGCAGTCTGCCTGAAACTGGTCTTGTCTAGTTAAAAGGAATACGATAATCTCCGTGAAGATTGTTCACAAAAATCAGGCCCTTGGTCGTTTGTCCATTTTAAAAAAATGTGCCAAGCAAATCGTTGTATTCTCGAATGGCTGGTAAATAAGTTATACAAGTCATGGTTGAAACACTTCTGCTGTCTATGGAAAAACACGTGTAGGGGAAAAATCCAACAAAACCAGAGCACACAGCTGAAACTGGCAGAGGAGTCACACTGGAGTCACACTGTGTTATGTCAACGCCACCATATCAACTGCAGCATTATGAAGCAGAAGTATCTTTCGATGGCAGTTTGTAGGTCCATACAGAATTTCACAATAGAGTAAAATTTAGCGCCTGTCGCCACGATCATTTTTTTTTTTCTGAGTCAGGGTGTTTCCTCATTATCTGTACGGTGTGTGTGTGTGTGTGTGTGTGTGTGTGTGCGTGCGTGCGTGCGTGCGTGCGTGTGTGTGTGTGTGTGTGTGTGTGTGTGTGTGTGTGTGTGTGTGTGTGTGTGTTGTATATTTTTGTCAGGGATAACTCCAGTGTTTTCTTTCTTAAATCATACTCTTCCTTATTCTGGGATACCCGTATCGATCTTGACTTACGTTCAACGACATTGGAACCGTGGACTTACATGCTGAACTAATCCTCGTATACTTAAGGTCCAACAGTGTTTTTTCTGTTGTATTGTTGCTATCTATAGAGTAATTGTAGACTCAGTTATAACGAGTGCGGGAAATAAAATTTTCCCGTTCTATATATGCGACAGGGAAAGCATGAAAAACAGCAGTAGGAGCAACAACAACAACGACAACGACAACAATTATATGGGATACAGAAGAAAAAGAAACACCCGAAGGTGCTGTGGAGGACCCAGAGAAGCGCTGTCTTCACCTGCATTTAGAGCAGTCCTGTACCACCCTTGGAGGCCTGCGCTGTGTTGACGATTGGTAAAGGCAAGCGCAGGACACTCCATTAAGATATCAAGGGACATAACTGCTCCTGAGCAGAGGTAAATCAGACTACAGGATGCAACTCATAACAGCCTTAAAGTAGCATCCCTATGGGTGTACCAGCCCGTATTTCATGACTGCAGAACCCACCGGCGAAAAAAACACCACCCTCCAGCTGTCGAGCACACCCCACAGACTCAGCAACCTCTGCCCACGGACAGATGAAGACAGTGCCACTCCAGACACAGCCAAGCTTTCGCCATACGGTCTTATGTGCCCTCAAGAGAGAATCCAAAGTTGTAGTCTTTCC
Organism: Conus betulinus; assembly: GCA_016801955.1. Classification (NCBI taxonomy): domain Eukaryota; kingdom Metazoa; phylum Mollusca; class Gastropoda; order Neogastropoda; family Conidae; genus Conus; species Conus betulinus. Next base: position 58,330 of record JADBJO010008840.1, read on the forward strand.
CACTGTCAACAGGACTTTCCCTGTGGTCAGTGCGGCTTTCCTCACCGTCACTGGACCTTTCTCCAGGGTCAGCCTAGTTAAGGCAAAGAAGAAAAAGAAACAGCCGAAGGTGCTGGGGAGGACCCAGAGAAGCACTGTCTTCACGTGCCTTTAGAGCAACACCAGCAGTAGGAGCAACAAACAACAACAACGACAACAATTATATGGATAATTGTAATAATAAAATATAATGATAAAGATGATACTAGTAATAAAAATAATAATTGTAATTGTAATAATAATAATAATAGTAATGATGATGATGATGATGATGATGATGATACTACTACTACTACTACTATACTGATCATCATCATCATCATCATCATCATCATCATCATCATCTTCATTAATGATGATGATGATGATGATGATGATGATGATGATGATAATAATAATAATTACAAAAATTATATTGATGATGATGAATTTGATGATGATGATGATAATAATAATGATAATGGTCATCATAATCATCATGCTACTACTGCTACTGCTGCTACTACTACTACTACTACTACAACTACTACTATTGCACTCATGGGACAAACGTCTGCCCCCTATCGGCACTTCCGGCGCTGACTACCTTCCGGCTCCTTGTTGTTTAAACTTATTATTATTACCTTTAGGCTGGACTGAACTTGCTAGTGCTTGGTAATCTGGCCCTTCCGACTCAAAACATACTCACAACGTCTCGGGAGAGAGTCGCAGAGGCGTGGAGGTGGAGGTGGGCAACAGTCAGTTCATTCCAGCAAGTGGTGAGTGCACAGCACAATCTGCGGCAGTACTGATGTGGCGAATGTTTTTTCTTTTCTTTTTTTTTTTTCTCACTTCTGTCTTGAGGACTTGCCACACGTTCTCGGTCGGATTTAGATCTGGACTCTGAGGGCGCCAGAAAAAGACAGGAACTCTGTGCTGTCGCTTCCAGGTCTGGGTATGAGCCGAACGGTGAACAGAGGAGTTGTGTCTTCTTGCAGGTACCCACGTTTGTTTTTAGGTCAGTGGTCAGCAGCAAACGGCAGACAGTTGTTTTAATGCACATCAGTGTGCTTCTGACTGTTCATACTGCCTTCCACGAACACCAGTGGTCCAACTCTGTCAAACGAAATACATCCCCACACCATCAATGTCAATGCAGTCTTCGGGCCAAGATGGACGCTGCACAGAGAAAGCACTGACCACTTCTCTTCCACTTTCCTCCACAGTTTTTTTACACGTCCACGGTTTGATCACAATGGTCATTTCATCACTGAAAAAAAATGCATTCTTCCACTGATTGTTCACAGTTCAGTGAAGTTTACTCCTACATTATTGCAGCCGCTTCTTTCTGTTCACTTCATTGAGGACTAGTTTCTTCACTGGGGGATGCTTTGAATGGTCAAGTCCATGCAGATTTCGCTGGATTGTCCTTTGGTTGACTTTAACGGAGGTTGATGCTTGGAATTCGACTGAAATTTCAGAACCTGTGGCAGATCTGTTCCGCTTTACGATCTTTGACAGTGCAGACACGCACCTGTTTGTGAACACTCTGGGCCTACCACTCCTAGGTTCGTTTTCTACTGGGTTTTTTTCTGTCACAGGAGCGCTTGTAAACTTTCCCTACGGTTGACCTGTTCAAGTTCAACTCGTTGCCCACCTCAAATGGGTGACTTGTTGCACAGGAAGACGTGTGCCTGTTCTGACAGATCTGACAACTGTCCAGAGAAGAACACTGTTGCTGAATGCCAACAAAATGAAAAGTATTAAACTGTTTTGAGCCAAGTCTATCCATGGCAAAATTACGTTTACAAAGAAAAAATAGATTGGGACTCAGAAATACGGCAGCATGCGTCAGAGCACGATCCTGTATCATATCCGTAGAGAAAGTGACTATTAATCAAAATGATTGAAACGATCATTATACCAGCAGTAGCTCTCGACATTCCCTTCGTCCACACAGCATTGACACGAAGTGGCCACACCACAGAGGCTGCTCTCAGCATGATGAGTGCCACCAGCATCCATGGGGATAACGTCTTCGTCGTGTAATACATCACTGTATACATTTTACACTGCCACAAACCGAGTTCCTCAAAGTATGGTACATTGTATATTCTGTGGAGCAAGTTGACAAAGGGCCCTATAATCAAAACCAGCAAATCAGAGCAGGTCAGACCTTCGAAGAAAAGACTAGAGGTGGATGCGGGAAGGTGAAGCATGATCAGAATGATCATTACATTTCCAAATATTCCACAGATACACACAAGGGGTTGACCTATTTTCCAGATCAGGTCGGAGAACTCTTGAAATGGTTCGTATTGACCGTACCACTGATTTCTTTTCACACTGCCAAAGTGTTCCTTTGCTCTGTACAAAGAGTATTGAAGCAGGGAGGTAATTTTAGTTATACATTGAAGAAGAAGATGAAGAGAGAGAGAGAGAGAGAGAGAGAGAGAGAGAGAGAGAGAGAGAGAGAGAGACAGACAGACAGACAGACAGACAGACAGACAGACAGAGAGAGGTGTATATGCAAAAAAAATCTTGAGTTCAGTTTACAAATGACTCAGGTTGTGTGTAACTATGTTATGTTTATATGGGGCAGATTTCATGTCATTAAATGCGCTTGCGAAATGTAGTATGCTGTATTATGTGCATACATATGACATCTTCTCAATGTTAAATGTGTGATACTTTTTTACTTGTCCACTTTTTTTTTTCTCTCTTTCTCTCTCTCATTTCTTTTCCTCAGATACGTTACACAAATAGATAGCAGTGTGCACAAAATAAAGCGGGACAATGTTTAGTCGAGATTCAAATGCATTTGACAATTAAAACACGGATAACTAGGGCAAACGGTTTCAAATATACGAATTACAACTTACACGCTTGAATAGTTCACAAAGTTACTGTGACAAAATTCGATAAAGTGAACAAACAAATAAGTAAAATAAGTAAACGAATAAATAAACAAACAAATACATAAATAAGTAAATGAATAAATAAATACATACATACATACATACATACATACATACATACATACATACATGAATAAATCGGTCAACGATTCAACAAATCGACAAAAAAAAACAAAATCAATCAATGCCTTAAATAGATGCATAAACCTCTGAATGTGTCTTATAATTGTCATAGGATGGTGCTGTCCATCTGATGTAGGAAAGATAAATAAAAAAAAAAGTACAATTGTAAATAGAAAAACGCCAAGGAGGCACGTCTTTGGCACTAATTACAAGAATCCTTCATAAACTCACCTGGCAATAGTATGCTATACGATTATTTAGGCTGATGAAAATAGTGGACACAATGAAGGATGAAACAAACAATATAACACAAATGAATGAACCCATGAGTTAATGGTCACATAAGTAATTAATCAATAAATGAATTTATGAATGAATAAATACCTAAGTAAGAAAAACGCGCGCGCGCGCGTGCGCGCACACACAAACAAACACACACACACACACACACACACACACACACACACACACACACACACACACACACACACACACACACGTACGTACGTACACACACGTACACACACACACACACACACACACACACACACACACACACACACACACACACACACATATATATATATATATATATAGATAGATAGATAGATTGATAGATAGATAGATAGATAGATAGATTGATATAGATAGATAGATAGATAGATAGATAGATAGATAGATAGATAGATAGATAGATAGATAGATAGATAAACACATTACCTCCAGAGGATTTGTAGGAAACTAGTCCTACGACTCGCTGCTCATTTACTTACAAACTGATCACCTGCGTCTAAAAAAATAAAAAAAAAAAAGTAAACAGAAAACGCAATCTGAAAAAAAAGTTCTTTCTTCATTGTAGGATCTTTGTTTCAGGTTGGAGTAACAAGCGTCATTGACTACTCAAAAACCTGAGACACATTATGACTACCACCTACTGGTTTAAAAGAATCACCTTTATTCCTGGAACAGCTACGATTCTGGAATTCGTAGTTTTACACCTGAACTCAGTGCCGTGCTGATTAAGTTGAGTGAATTCATTCAGTCTCACACGTTTGGATCCTTGGCAAACCAGGAACAAGGAACTTGAAGCTGTCTTTACCACCCTGTCCAAGGACTCAAACTTGCCTTTAGTAAACAAACTTTTTATTAATCGGAAACATGTGTTTGTTTAGTATTGCTTTACGCCGCTTTAGACGCTACAGTTTGATGGGATGTAAAAAAAAACACGTTGTACGCATGCTCTTAATGCTCTCCCAATGCTTGTGCATGCATAGGGTTTGCATGAGTGATTCTTATTGTGAAGATTCTATTTTTCCTGTGAAATCTATCGTTGTCTGCATAGTTCTAAAGTATATAACTTATCAGAATGCATCTCTCCACACACCCGTACCGCACCCACACACAGGCACACACACACACACACACACACACACACACACACACACACACACACACACACACACACACACACACACACATACTCCTTGTCTGTTTGTACAGTTGTTGTTGTTATTAAAACTTTGCCAAGTCATTGATGCAATGACGGAAGAAATTGTTAGCCTGCACTGATTTTACCCCCACTGCTAAAGACTGTCCCAACATTTGATACTGTTTTTATGATGATTTTAGATTTTCCAGCAGTTTATTACCTGTCTATATTTTCTTTTTGAATTACTTGTCTACACTTCGCTGGCTGCTGTTGCGCGCTGTTGGATGCTATATCTGAACCCTTGGTGGTAAGAACACCACAGAATTATAGACTGTGGTGTATATCCATGTGATGCGAAGGGAGCACAAACACAATCAGCCATGCATCTGTGATGAGACCAATCAAGCATATATATGTGAGAGAGAGAGAGAGAGAGAGAGAGAGAGAGAGAGAGAGAGAGAGAGAGAGAGAGAGAGATCACAGAAGCATAATTTCAGATAAATTTCAAGATCTGTATTCTTATTACTAGTTTACGTATTTGCTGTTTGTATGTAAAATAAAGTTTTTTTTTTTTTCTAGTAGTGTTGTCTACTTATGTGTGCAATACGTCATTTGATATCTTACTTTCTCTTGTGACTATACCGCCCCCACAGGTAACTTTCTAAATGATACACATGAAAAAAAAAAAACAAAAAAAACGTCATAGCATCAGTCTAGTGATATTTCGACCAACATCAGCAACAACATTGTCCTTTGCTTCTGCACAGTAAAGTCGTCATTGACGAACTCACTTCCAGCGTCTGACAGGCGTACACCACTCATCACACCACTGACGTGGTCTGTTGCTTCCGGGTCATTTGGATTACTTCCCTTCGAAGCAACCTCGCCTCAAGCTTAGATAAAAGTTACAAATAAATTAATCATATGACTTCTATCTGTGTATGTACGTATGTCTATATGTATGTATGTAAGGATGGATGCATGCATGCATGCATGTATGTATGTTTTGTATGTGTGTTTCTCTCCATTTCTCTCTCTTTGTCGCTCTGTTTCTGTCTACCTATCTATCTATCTATCTATCTATCTGTCTGTCTGTCTGTCTGTCTATCTACCTCCTGATGGCTGGTTGGTTGGCTGGCTGTGTGGTTAACTGGCTGGCTGGCTAGCTGCCTGGCTTGCTGACTTGCCGGGTGGCTGATTGGCTGTCTGGCTGGTTTGTTGGCTGGCTGGCTGATTGACTACTCGGCTGCCTGGCTGGCTTATGGGTAGTTTGTTGGTTGGCTTGCTAGCTGACTGGTTGGCTGAATGCCTGGCTCGTTGTCTGGCTGACAGGTTGGCTCCTTGGCAGGCTCCTTGGTTGGATGGTTGGATGGCTTGCTGGCCGGCATTTTGATTGTCTGGCTGTCAGTTGATCTTTCCGTCTGCCGATCTAATTGTCGATTTATCTATAAATTAACTATGAGAATTTTTTTTTATAAGAAATGTTTCAGTCAGTAGTAGATTTGGTTATTCCGATTAACTGATTTGACAATATTTGAAACACAGTGGAGACATCGTCAAGGAACCCTGATGAAACGAGTGAACGGACCTCCGACTCACAGCTCCCAAAGACCTGTACCGATCCACATTTTCTCACATGTCAGTGTTCCGGCATATCAGTGGTTGGCTGGCTGTGTGGCTAACTGGCTGGCTGGCTAGCTGCCTGGCTTGCTGACTTGTTGGGTGGCTGATTGGCTGGTTGGCTGGATGGCTGGTTGGTTGGTGGCAACACGCACGCTGCGCCGGCGCTTTTATGGGACACCTGGAACACCGCTGGCTAATTTCCCATACAGGTCTCACACCAGAGCTCTACAAGAGGCCAGGAGCCCTAGCCATGCCAGAACAAGTCGTCTGCAACTTCACCAGCTTTGTTCAGGGCCCTCCATCCATCCATCATATTTACATACTCTACTTCCTCGTCTGTCAACTGTCAACATCATACTTACACACACTATTTCCTTGTCTGTCCACTTCCTGGACTTCTCCACTTCCCTGAGTGATGGACTGTTTAAAACCCCCAGTCTTCTATAAAGCCACTAATGTGTATTCATGCCTAGACTACACATACTCCCATCACCCTTCCACATAAAATATTTCATGGTCTGAATTCCTTTGCCTGCGCAGGTTTTGCTTTGATAAAGAACACACACACACACACACACACACACACACACACACACACACACACACACACACACACACACACACACACACACACACATGCTCGCGCGAGCACTCGCACGCACACACGCATATACGCACAAACGCAGTCACACAAACACATGGGAGGAGAGAGAGAGAGAGAGAGAGAGAGAGAGAGAGAGAGAGAGAGAGAGAGAGAGAGGATAAAAACGATAACATGGAACGTTACATAAAGGACAGAAAGAGCGCTAGGACGTAACTGGCTTATTGTCTCCCTTTTTCTTACAGTTTAATTTCTCTTCTCTGTGTTCAAATGTCTTGAATACTCTCTGCAGCTTATGATTTATTTCAATCAGAATATTCTTGAGGATAGTTTTAGAAGAGATCCATCTGCTTAGAACAGTTTGTGTATTTAATCATAGAAAGAAAAGGTTTTTTCCAGAAATAATTTATCCGTTAAAGTCGGTTTTTTTCTGTAAAGGTTTTCTGTTGTATTGGCTGACACTGACACCGTTTCCTCGTACATTTTACAGCATTGTATATTTGAAACTGTGTTTTGCTTGCATTTTGGGTCAGAGAATAGAAAACAGCATATTTGGTCAGAGAATAGAAAACAATATCTGAATTCTTCTAAAAGGCGTGCTGTACAACCACTGCAAGTCAGTGTCATAAATAGTAGTTTTCAAATGTAGATTTGTGAAGATCAGTCTCCAGCTGCGGCCATGATTATGCAGAATTCAGAAACTAACTCGGGTTTTTGAACTTCTCTCCAATAAATGGTAAAGTTCATTGGTCTTGCCGTGAAGGGATGTTGCAGCAATTACCATAACCTGACACATGCGAGCACCTGCAGTGAGGTAGACTCCCTGTGATATTTTGGCAGTGTTGTGATGCGCAAGCATTATTTTGTTAGATTGGTAATGAAAAAAAAAAAAAAAACTATTGTGGCAGAGTTTAGATGCACGAACAGTATGTTGGTTGATTTGGGATAAAAAAAACACACACTATTTTGGCACGGTTGAGATGAATGTACACTTTCTGGCAGGGTTCAAAGGAAGGAACACTCTTTATGCAGAGTTGAGATGAACGAACACTGTTTTGCCGAGGCTGTGTGGGGAAAAAACAACAAAAAACGCTATTGTGGCAGGACTGCGCTGAAAACACACTACTTTGGCAGGACTGTGTTGAAATGGCACTACTTTGGCAGGTTGCTTTGAAAGAAAACTGCTTTGGCAGGACTGGGTTGGAAGAAGACTCCTTTGGCAGGACTGCCTTGAGAGAAGAGTACTATGGCAGGACTGCGTTGAAAGAAGACTAATTTGGTAGGATTGCGTTGAGAGAAGACTAATTTGGTAGGACTGCGTTGAGAGAACACCATCTTGGCTGGATTGCGTTGGCACTACACTAGTTTGGCAGGGTTGTAATGAAGACACAAAAAAAAAAAACAGAAAGAAGAAAAAGAAGAAAAAAAGAAAAGGTAAACGCCCTAGGTGTATACCAGCCATGACAACAACTATGTTGTCACGAAGATCGACTGTACATTCTTTACTAGCTTTGTCAGTTAAGAACAGAAATCACCATCACATTTCTTTCAGTGCATATAAGATCTTTTCTGCACGCGCTTACAAGGAAGTTTACGGACGTTTTGTGTGTGTGTGTGTGTGTGTGTGTGCGTGTGTGTCATATTTTGAGCGGCCGAATTAATCAATGTGAAGGAAAACAGGTCTTTTCCAGCAAATGCACGTTTACATTTCTAGCAGGTCTATTATTCCATGAAACTGACCAAAATTTGACACATGAGTTCCAGACAGCTGTTTTAAAACATTATGTGTCACAGACACTCACATCTACCCTGATACGCTTGTGCAGCTGGCAAACTACAAAGCATATCGTTATACAATATGTAACACACTCAATGTGTGTGATCAGGTACACGTGAGGATGTAAAGAGCAAAACCCGTTTTTTTTTCAAATACATTTCCATTATACACTAAACACTCGTGGGTTTGCCAGGATTTCAAAGCTCTCACATTAAACAAGTCCACGTTTATCGTGACGGGAGAATATATCACGTTGTGCATCCGTCTGATGTCACTTCAACTCTACACGTGTAAACTTTACAAACACAGTGTCATATTCAACCATTCTAGAAACAACAGGCGATAGGGGGACAGGCTGGCAAGCTGATATGTAGAACCCTCATTTAAATGAAAGACCACGTTTCGACACGGCGATAAATCAACACGGGGACATAACGAAGCAGTGGCAAATCGAATGGATCATTTTATGAAAACGTTCCGTGGAATTTGAGTGATTCAGCGCATGCGCAGGAAACTGGTTCCAAAAGCAGTTTCATAATGTTGATTTATTTTCTATCGGGATCAACAGCATGATCAAATCCAGGTTTGTATTCATTTCAGAAACTCTTAAACATAATTGATTGCCTTAAAACTACATGTTCATAGCATTTGAAACCAACGTGTTTTGGAGAACTAAAACAAACAGAAGAAAACAAATGCAAACACAAGATAATTAAGCATCAGTGTGATGATTCTCACTGTATATGGTCAGTTTCTGCCAACTCCTCTCTCTCTCTCTCTCTCTCTCTCTCTCTCTCTCTCTCTCTCTCTCTCTCTCTGCTTGCCTGTAAGCCTTCCTGTCTGTCTGTCTGTCTCTCTTTGACTGTATATCTACTTGCCTGCCTGCCTACCTTCCTGTCTGTCTGTCTGTCTCTCTCTCTCTCTCTCTCTCTGCCTTTTTTTTTCATCTGTCTGTCTCTCTTTCTCTCTTCCCCCCCTCCTTTCTCCCTCTCTCTCTCTCTCTCTCTCTCTCTCTCTCTCTCTCTCTCTCTCTCTCTCTCATCTCTCTGTCTCTCTCTCTGTAGATGTACGAGGTAAGGGAAGTAGCACACACAGCAACACCTTCCAGGGATCAGACAGAAAACAGCCGCCTGGTTGACGTGGTAACTAAGGCAATGGACTTTTGTTATCACATGGTCTGGAGTTCGAATCCTAGTCTGGACAGCCAAGTTTGAACCTACTTTCACTTGTTGATAACATTTTGCAGACTCCAGCTGCGTCCTTATCCTTTGGATCAGTTTTTTTAACCAAGGCACTCGCGCATTAATGCTTGCGCAAAATGCTTTCACACACACACACACACACACCTTAAAGCTCACCCCATCCTTCAGAGAAGAGTGGACCATCGCACGGTTGTGGAATTGATGAACCAAAACAACTACACACACCGTGTAGGGCTCAGACATCATCTCCATATTTGAACTAAGGCTATCATTTTACAACAGTCTCAGAGTTGTAACTGAAAAACGTGGGAGCAGTGACAGAAAGAGAGAGAAACACTTACAGAGAGAGAGAGAGAGAGAGAGGGGGGGGGGGAGTATAATCATATCCTTTACGATAGTTATAAGCGTATGACGCCGCTTTCCAGATTATTATACATAACTTTTGGTACTCGACGTGTACAAACTGATCATTGCTCTGGATGTTGTAATTATTACGTGCGATGGTACCAAAGTATAATTATTCTGTAAAATCCAAAATGTTCACAAGTGGATACTAATTTAGCAGTGTGTGGGTTGTCTGTTAACTTATATCCAGACAAAAATGATACTGTGTCGCGATCTTGGCAATTGCAAACAGTATTCCTACATTCGTTAAACTAATTTTTTTTTGAGGGTCAGACGGATGTCGTTAACTTAGTAGAGATAAATAGAAAATGCTCTTGATACATGTTGAAAGTTTTGACTAAGTACACAACGTGAAGTCAGCTCAACGCCATGTATTTATCAGCAGAGATGATACTGATTTCTCCGAACCCGTTCCACGTGACACCACAGATGTTTGTGGATGATTTTTGTGCTCATACAATGCCACTAAACCTTAATTAAAATAAAAAAAAACAGCGAAAACCAAGCTAGCTGCGAAAAAAAATAATCAGTCACAACCGAAAACCGTGCGAATTACGTAATATGTACAATTTTTTTTTAGGAAATTTTATTTGTTTAATCATTAGAAATGACCCATTATCGTATGAAGCATACACAGATCGCAATTAGAATAATTGACGGTTTTCAACCCAGATCACAATTATGTGTCTGTAAGTTCTATTCAACCCTTACTATTTAGCAGAGTAAATGAGTTTTCTAATAAATTGAATTATGAAATTTAGTTTTCTACTGTAATGAGCTTTATAAATATATTTTTAAAGCACAAGCTATGTTCAACGTACTTCAGACAATATTGTTATAAAATACCATCTGATATCACGGAGGTACTTATTCATTTAGAAAGAACGACCAGAGCAGTTATCTATACCAAAGATGGGGAGATAAGATGCGTCAACACAGACACTTCCAACAAACGCTCCTCGTCACACTATCGAGGAAAGGTGAGATAACAAACACTTCTTTGATATGTAGTCAACGCCTTTATTCCTGCCGAGTATACGTCTGCCATCGGCTGAAAATCTCTCTCTCTCTCTCTCTCTCTCTCTCTCTCTCTCTCTCTCTCTCTCTCTCTCTCTCTCTCTCTCTCCTCTCTCTCACACACACACACACACACACACACACACACACACACGCACGCACGCACGCACACACACACACACACACACACACACACACACACACACACACACACACACACGAACGCATACACTCGTGCTTGCACACCCCCCCCCCCCCCCCCCCCCCCCAGCTTTTATTCATCAATTTACTACCTGTGACACGTCTGTCGAGTTACGTATCATTGTAGTACGTAATTTGTTTTATATTACGTCATATTGAAATATTTACGTCTCTTCCCTCACTACCTTACCTGCTGGCACTCGGGGAGGATATATATATATATATATATATATATATATATATATATATATATATATACTACGGTATTGCACACCAGCCTTTTTCTGGTATAGCATTCTTCTTAAAACCGAAAAGGCAAAGGAGTCAAATTACCACTTTCCGCGGTCACTGAGGAGAAACAATCAGGTTTCGAAATATCGGTATCTGACCAGGAGTTATATGTTAGTGAGCTTCCTCCCCATTGGAGATGGTCTCCCTCTTCGGAGACTATAAGCTTGCTGAAGGTTCATTTTGAGAAGCATTTATTTATTCCCCATTCACCCACTCAAGCACATACTGTCAGTTAGGCAGAATCATCTACCACTGCAGATATGAAGGCTTATCACCCCCCCTATTTTTACAATCTGAGACATAAGAGCAAGCTTTGTTTATAATTCAATATTTTCTTGCAGTCATTTGCAACACCTAGCTGCTCTGATAGTTGCTGGAACGGTGCTCGGTACTTATCCTTGGAATTTATGTAACCACCACCACCACCACCACCCCTCCCGCCGCTTTTGCATACTTACTCATTCACTCAACCACGTGCAAAAAACACAGCGTTCACATAATCATCATATCCACACGCCTGTAAGTGCGTGTTCCGATTCTATAGATTGTGTTCTATGCTTTTAACTTTTCTACTTTTTCGTCCTTGTTTAAGTGAGTGATTGTTAGAACGATGTGTAAAACCTGTGTGAAGATAAGACGATTAAAGTCCCCCCGAAGAAGGCGAGGTATGATCGACGAAAATTTGGGAGAACGAAGAGCCAACGTGTTTTTTTTTTTCTTCTGCATTGTGTCTCTCTCTCTCTCTCTCTCTCTCTCTCTCTCTCTCTCTCTCTCTCTCTCTCTCTCTCTCTCTCTCTCTCTCTCTACACACACACACACACACACACACACACACACACGCACGCACGCACGCACACACACACACACACACACACACACACACACACACACACACACACACACGAACGCATACACTCGTGCTTGCACACGCACGCGCGAGCGCGCCCCCCCCCCCCCCCCCCCCCCCAGCTTTTATTCATCAATTTACTACCTGTGACACGTCTGTCGAGTTACGTATCATTGTAGTACGTAATTTGTTTTATATTACGTCATATTGAAATATTTACGTCTCTTCCCTCACTACCTTACCTGCTGGGCACTCGGGGAGGATATATATATATATATATATATATATATATATATATATATATATATATATATATATATATATATATATATATACTACGGTATTGCACACCAGCCTTTTTCTGGTATAGCATTCTTCTTAAAACCGAAAAGGCAAAGGAGTCAAATTACCACTTTCCGCGGTCACTGAGGAGAAAACAATCAGGTTTCGAAATATCGGTATCTGACCAGGAGTTATAAGTTAGTGAGCTTCCTCCCCATTGGAGATGGTCTCCCGCTTCGGAGACTATAAGCTTGCTGAAGGTTCAATTTGAGAAGCATTTATTATTCCCCATTCACCCACTCAAGCACATACTGTCAGTTAGGCAGAATCATCTACCACTGCAGATATGAAGGCTTATCACCCCCCTATTTTTACAATCTGAGACATAAGAGCAAGCTTTGTTTATAATTCAATATTTCTTGCAGTCGTTGCAACGCCTAGCTGCTCTGATAGTTGCTGGAACGGTGCTTGGTACTTATCCTTGGAATTTATTGTTTCATTGTATATATATATATATATATATATATATATATATATATATATATATATATATATATATATATACTACCTCGTCTATTAGGCCTACTGCTAATGCTACTGCTGCTGCTGCTGCTACTACTACTACTACTACTACTACTACTACTATGGCTGCTGCTGCTGCTGCTGCTACGTCTTCTACAACTGCTGCTGCTACTACTACTACTACTACTATATACACATTCCATGACGCAGCAGCACAGGCACATTCACATCCCATTTGTAACCACCACCACCACCACCACCCCTCCCGCCGCTTTTGCATACTTACTCATTCACTCAACCACGTGCAAAAACACAGCGTTCACATAATCGTCATATCCACACGCCTGTAAGTGCGTGTTCCGATTCTATAGATTGTGTTCTATGCTTTTAACTTTTCTACTTTTTCGTCCTTGTTTAAGTGAGTGATTGTTAGAACGATGTGTAAAACCTGTGTGAAGATAAGACGATTAAAGTCCCCCCGAAGAAGGCGAGGTATGATCGACGAAAATTTGGGAGAACGAAGAGCCACAACGTTTTTTTTTTTTTCTTCTGCATTGTGTTCTCTCTCTCTCTCTCTCTCTCTCTCTCTCTCTCTCCTCTCTCTCTCTCTCTCATCTCACACACACACTCTCTCACCACACACACACACACACACGCACGCACGCAACGCACACACACACACACACACACACACACACACACACACACACGAACGCATACACTCGTGCTTGCACACGCACGCGCGCGCGCGCACCCCCCCCCCCCCCCCCCCCCAGCTTTTATTCATCAATTTACTACCTGTGACACGTCTGTCGAGTTACGTATCATTGTAGTACGTAATTTGTTTTATATTACGTCATATTGAAATATTTACGTCTCTTCCCTCACTACCTTACCTGCTGGCACTCGGGGAGGAGATATATATATATACTACGGTATTGCACACCAGCCTTTTTCTGGTATAGCATTCTTCTTAAAACCGAAAAGGCAAAGGAGTCAAATTACCACTTTCCGCGGTCACTGAGGAGAAAACAATCAGGTTTCGAAATATCGGTATCTGACCAGGAGTTATATGTTAGTGAGCTTCCTCCCCATTGGAGATGGTCTCCCGCTTCGGAGACTATAAGCTTGCTGAAGGTTCAATTTGAGAAGCATTTATTATTCCCCATTCACCCACTCAAGCACATTCTGTCATTAGGCAGAATCATCTACCACTGCAGATATGAAGGCTTATCACCCCCCTATTTTTACAATCGAGACATAAGAGCAAGCTTTGTTTATATTCAATATTTCTTGCAGTCGTTGCAACGCCTAGCTGCTCTGATAGTTGCTGGAACGGTGCTCGGTACTTATCCTTGGAATTTATTGTTTCATTATATATATATATATATATATACATATATATATATATATATATTAATATATATATATATATATATATACTACCTCGTCTATTAGGCCTACTGCTAATGCTACTGCTGCTGCTGCTACTACTACTACTACTACTACTACTACTACTACTACTACTACTACGGCTGCTGCTGCTGCTGCTGCTACGTCTTCTACAACTGCTGCTGCTACTACTACTACAACTACTATACCACATTCCATGACGCAGCAGCACAGGCACATTCACATCCATTTTACCACCACCACCCACCACCACCACCACCACCCCTCCCGCCGCTTTTGCATACTTACTCATTCACTCAACCACGTGCAAAAACACAGCGTTCACATAATCATCATATCCACACGCCTGTAAGTGCGTGTTCCGATTCTATAGATTGTGTTCTATGCTTTTAACTTTTCTACTTTTTCGTCCTTGTTTAAGTGAGTGATTGTTAGAACGATGTGTAAAACCTGTGTGAAGATAAGACGATTAAAGTCCCCCCGAAGAAGGCGAGGTATGATCGACGAAAATTTGGGAGAACGAAGAGCCAACGTGTTTTTTTTTTCTTCTGCATTGTGTCTCTCTCTCTCTCTCTCTCTCTCTCTCTCTCTCTCTCTCTCTCTCTCTCTCTCTCTCTCTCTCTCTCTCTCTCTCAAAGATTTACAAAAGTACATTTTCTGTGGACAGAATAAATAATTGTGAAGAATGTATTGTTTGACTACCTTAGTCGTAATGTCAATATGTGTGGGACCGCGAATTGTATATATATATATATATATATATATATTATATATATATATATATATATATATATAGAGAGAGAGAGAGAGAGAGAGAGAGAGAGAGAGAGAGAGAGAGCAGAGACTAGAACCCAATAGATAATGCGGGGTGTCCATGGAAGGTAACTCTATAGTACCTCTTCCGGATGATCTAGGTCACATTCATTGCAGCATTGTTAACTAACTAGTCTGTCAACAAAATCTGTGTTTGTTCAACAAGAAGATTGAAATCTACTAAGTTTTTGGGTTTTTTTTAAATAACTTTCCTGCCTCTTTCGTTGTGAACCACCAAGAATGTCTGAAATACTTACACATTTTTTTTTGTTTGTTAGCCCTTATGGAATACACTCTAGTAAAGCATGATATGAAATTTAAGTGGGCAAACGATTATCAACTGAAAGAAAAGGCGATAAAGAAAGAGAGAGACGATACGTCAAAATAAAAAGAATGTAAACCAAAGCACGTACCAACGTATGTTTGTTCAGATACTCTCTCTGTCTGTCTCTCAATTTTTTTTTTTTCTCTCTCTCAACATTTATTGCACCCAATATGTTTACACACACACACACACACACACACACACACACACACACACACACACACACACACACACACACAGAGAGAGAGAGAGAGAGGAGAGAGAGAGAGAGAGAGAGAGAGAGAGCTGCTGTAGTTGGACATGATAAATACAGCTCGTAATATTTTTTTTAAATGATGTATTATATTTTGAAATAATAGGTTGGTGTAATGGTACTGTTTAAAGGAGAACAATGGTATCAGCTCATACTGGATCCACTCAGGAAACATGTATTTCTTTTATGTGCCGATATTGTCGAGGATGAGATGCACCTTTATGTAATATCCAATATAATGGATTGTCAGGTGGACAAGTATACTTTTCACTACATACAACATGCCAAGACAATGTTAAACCACACGCGTATCAGTGCAGTGATTCTAGTAGCCGTAGAAACACCGTTTCATGTTTCCCAGTCTATACATGCTCAAATGATACGTGACGTCACACATTAGAGCCAAACTGCAAGACAGATATCGACTAAGAGATAAACAGAGGCAAACGGTGCCATGCAGATTGTGCCAATGTAGCAGCTTTTGAAAGTAATTTGTGTTTGCATTAGAAATAGCTCTTTGTTATATAGGGCAGAAGGTGATCAGCGTAGAAGATTTGGCAATTCACAGAAACTGGTAAATTGTTACTTAACTATTTCATATAACGTTTTATACGATCCGTAGTGTTTAGAAGAGAAGCAATTTCGTCGAAAGTTTAATTATGAAAGTTTAGTGTTTACTCTGATGAATTTATTAAACATATGTTTAACAGAACGTATGGTGCTTAAAGTACCTTGGACAATATTCCTATATAATGCCATTCAATATCGTGGAGGTTCTTGTTATTCAGAAATAAAAACCAGAGCACTTATATATAGCAGAGATGGGGCGATAAGGTGCATCGACACAGACACTTTCAACAAAAGCTCTTTGTCAAACTTATTGAGCAAAGGTGAACAAATAAAACAAACACCTCTCTTAAATATCTAATCAGCGCGTCCATTCGCGCCCAGTAACCATCTGCTGTCAGCTAAAAAAAATTCTCTCTCTCTCTCTCTCTCTCTCTCTCTCTCTCTCTCTCTCTCTCTCTCTCTCTCTCTCTCCCTAAGCTAATTTTGTTGCAGCATGTAAGATAGTTCTAATAAAGCTGAGAAAGCTCTATTGCGTATAACGCAATGGCATAGTAAATTGAATAACTATTCGTTAGATGTATGTGTGAAGTTGCTCGATGGTCAGGTTCAACGTTTCGTGCAGTACAGTTCTGAAATATGGGGATCACAAAATGCCTCTTAGCGATGTGAAAACGCCCATTGTATGAGCTGACGAAATTTCTGGCTGTAGAACTACATGCGCCAAATGATCTAGTCTACAATGAATTGAAAAGATATCCTATCACTGATAATTCGATTGTAAACCGCGTCTGTTATTGTCTGAGATTACTTCAAAAGGATAAGTACAGGTTACCCCCAAAGAGCTTATATCTTGCTAAAAGGATTTAGATAATACCTGTAAGAATACTTGGGTTGCGAAATGCACATTTCTTTACAGCAAACTGGTTTTGGAGATATGTGGTTTTATCGGGGTGTACGGAACATGCGTGAGTGTTTGCGTGTGTTTTTTCACCGTGACTGATCGACGGCAGATGGCAAACTGTGGGTGAGCATGTTAATAACAGTGAACGTTTTAATACTCACATGTCTGTGACTCTCTCTACACTGTGCATCGAAATATCTGCCCTAGACATTGATAGACAAATGAAATGTATCTTATTATGAGAAGATGGTAGCTCCATCTTGAAGGTGTATTTTTACAGATACAGGAAGCATGAAATGCAGAATCTATACGGCGCGTCAGTATTGTGTCTGTTGAAAGAAAATTACATTTTACATTGTGGTGTGTCCTTTTTTATTCGAAAGATTATGAAAACAGCATACTGCTGCTAAAGATAACAAAAATCCTACCGTGTGCGTGTGTGTGTGTGTGTGTGTGTGTGTGTGTGTGTGTGTGTGTGTGTGTGTGTGTGCGTGCGTGCGTGCGTGCGTGCATGTGTGTGTGTGTGTGTGTGTGTGTGTGTGTGTGTGTGTGTGTGTGTGTGTGAAATTAAATCTGTACTGGCAAACATTGTGCCTCAACAACTTTTTTTTTTCAATCACTTTATATGTGCTTCTGTTAGCAGATGACATAAACCTTTTATTGAAGATGGCAGTCGGTTAAACAAATCACCTGAATGCCCCTTGTAAGGCTTTGGAAAAAATGTGACTTAGTGTTGATATGGATTTTTAAAAATTAGAACGGTGGCTGTTTTATTGTTTTGTTTTGTTTTATGCTTTGTTTTCTTTTGTTTCAAGGAACGTTTGGTATTATGAAGCTACACACATGAAAGTTGTTAATATGTATACACAATTGCATTTTTACAACCAGTTTAATTTTTTTTCGTGCAATCCTAGCAAGTGGAGAATGTGCTTATTGCTCAGAAACCCCACGGATTGCCGCTCTAATTTCTTATTTGATCGGTTCTAGCGCGACTCGTAAATCGCACACTTCGAGAGAAAAAGCAGCTAGCGTCAAAATCCACCCCAGACGAAATGCCAAATTTCAAAAGGCAGACTTCGTTTATAAGATGCGGGCACGAGACGCAACTCTTCTCCAGTTACTGATCTTTTAGTGTTATCATTGTTCCCGAATGGAAATCACCCAGATGAGCAAGCGAAGGTGTTTTGCTCTGTCGCAAGTTCTACAAGTACGCTGCATAGCCTGGTTTGACCTTGTATCTGCTATTGAGATTGTAGGCATTGTCCAGCCTTCAAGTGTCACCATGCTGTAGTGTTTCTTAACGAACACAGATTTTGTTTGTGATTTGATGGTCGTTTGTAGCGCTTGTGTTGAATCTGTGAGCGAGAAATAGGAGACATGACAGACGCATTCGGGGCATCTTTACTGAACAAGTTTGAGCGATATTGCAATTTAGCTGTAAATAATGAACTGGTGTACACATTTGTGCGTGCTACGTTTTTTGTTTTTTACCTTTTCACAGGACTGTCATTTGAACCTTGTGGTAGTCCTGTAAAAGCTCTTGTCTCGTCGACTGATCTGTAGCAAATTAAACTGTCATGTCCGCCAACATTTCGTGAAATGTTCTATCGAGCTGCACTCTCACGTTTTGCTTACAGACA
>JADBJO010008840.1:82500-90800 GCA_016801955.1 Conus betulinus
TCAAGGGCACAGAAAGTGACTGTGCACTCATTTCAGTTTTAGCTCCCTTTTTAGCAGATCTGTCAGCGAATTCATTGCCCCAGATTCCACAGTGTGAAGGAACCCAGAAAAAAACGTCAAATCGGTCCCTTTGCACATCAATATATGAATTAAATAACATATTTCCTCTAAAATAAAGTTTTCAGAATTAGAACTGAAAAGCTTGATAGATTGTAGTACTGACATTGAGTCGACACATAACAATACTTGCAAGATCGATTGCGGGTAAATCGATTAAATATGTCAAAGCCATTAGTATAGCTATCATTTCGGCAACTAAAATAGATCGACTTTTGCCTATCGAATATGCTTTATCTACTTTAAGTGATGGAATAACAAAAGCAGATCCAGCGTCTTTGTTCTTTGTCAATGATCCATCAGTATATACCTTAAGATGGTTAGGATATTTGCTTTGCATATGCATCTTTGCTGAATATGACAAGATATGCGGATGATCAGCTTTTTTAGCATCAGTGTGATTAAGGTCAAATTTTGCCCTGTTTCCTTCCCAGCTTGGGATTGGATCAGTGTGAGAAATCTTTGCCAAAGAGTCGGGGGTCAAATCAGTTTTCTGCAACAAATGGGTAGAGTACGAACCAATAGTTGACAAGCAGGAAATGTTTTTTTTGTTCGTTTGGGGTAATCAGTAGATGGATGTAAAGAGATTTCTGTTTCATTTACACTTTTCATGGCTGTACATTTCATAACATATTTTGCCAAAGTGAGTGTTCTGTATTCGTTTAAAGGCAAACATCAATTTCTGAATATGTCCCTACTGTAGAAGCATGTACAGGGATTCCCAAGCATAATTTAAAAGCCTTGCTATACACACTTTGCAGTTTTTGCAACAAATATTTAGGAGCACAAAAGAAAGCTTCTTGAGCATACGATAGCTTAGAACGAACGAGTGATATTGCCAGATGTTTCAATGTTTTTACATCCTGGCACCAGCTTTGCTTGCTTAAGATTTTCAAAAATTTAAGCTTTTCCTTGCCTAGTTTAAGAGATAATCAATGTGTGTGTGTGTGTGTGTGTGTGTGTGTGTGTGTGTGTGTGTGTGTGTGTGTGTGTGTGTGTGCGTGCGTGCGTGCATGCGTGCGTTCGTGCGTGCATGTGTGTGTGTGTGTGCGTGCGTGCGTGCGTGTGTGCTTTGTGAGTGTGTGTGTGTGTGTGTGTGTGTGTGTGTGTGTGTGTGTGTGTGTGTGTGTGTGTGTGTGTAGGGTTGGGAGGATATGATTGTCAACCAATGATCTGATACACCAGCTCAATTTCTGGCGAATAGAGAGCCAGTATCAAAAAGACAACGACCGTGGCAGCTGAAAACAGTTCCTGCTGGATCTGGTCGAGAAAGAACAAAGGTGAACTTCACAAGACAGAACAGGTGTCTTTGATTCCTCGTTATTTTTGTTCTTTGACAGTTCAAACATTTCTTGCTGAAGGCTTAAAAAAAAAGTTTTGGAAACATATCCTCTGAAGGATGCTGTGGAGATTAATGTATATTCAAAAGCCCATCAACAAACCCTAGGCTCTGCTTTCACTGAACAACAGTTATAGTAAACAATCGTTGTAAGATGACATGGCTTGACTCATTCAGTAACGAGTAACAGTTCCAATGATACTCCTTACCTCAAAGGATCCGAGCTGTGTCAGCAGATGTTCCATGCCTGAATGCGAGTTCTCTGTAGACGGGCGACCTCTCCCATGCTGTTTCTGAACTCCATGGCGTCCATTGGTATCTTCAGGGTGTACCGTTCACGATGAAGGGACTTCCGCCTGGTGGAAGCCATAAAGATTATGTGGTTAACACTCCTCAACTGCCACTATGTCATAGCAGTTTTATTATTTCCGTGTGCTTGCGCAAAATTCGGTTGTTGTTTTCTTAGTAGTTCACTAATTTAATCAGAGCTCATTTATTTGAAGAGATCTCTCTTGGATTTTTAGCATGTTTTCTTTCTATACTCTTGGCTCTAATATGCTATGAAAACATTTATTTTCATGAATTGTGAATATGAATGTAAAAAAGTTATGTAACAACCTCAAAAAATGATATTTTTCCAACATACATGAACACACTGCAGGAGATGAAACCATACAAACACAGCAAAAACTGGTTTTAGTGTTTACTGTGCACATGCACAAATATCTGGTAGCAAAGTAACACACACATGACTGCTGTTTCATAGGATATGTCTGTGCATTTTTCTGGGTGCAGTACAATAAAGGTGTACAGAGACACAATTTCGTTTGTCTGGGTAGGTTCACTAACATGCTGACTGCTGTTCAATTTCCTGAGATATATCTTAGACACCCAGGAAATATTCTTCTTATACCCTTGGCTATAACCTGATGTCAGAATCAGTTGTTTTTGTGTGTAAGGGGCAGACATAAAAACATATACAGATTAACTTTTTGCTTCAAAAACAGACACTTTCAGAACGTGCACACCAATCGCTTTCACTCAAGACGTCTTCGTCATCTACCCCAGTTCCGTTTGAGCATGCAGGCCAGCCTATGATATGCTGCTTTTACAAATGGAAGAGGTAAAGGTAAAGAAAACTGGGCCCATAAAGTGAAGAAAGTACGTTTAGAACACGGTGTTGGAATCGTGTGGATGACCCAGGAAGACGGACATGAGCAACATTTCATTGCAGAGTTTAAAGACAGACTTACGTGTTCATTTAACAGAATTGGCACTCAGATATAGAAACTATTGAAAAGTATCGGTTGGTTTTCTCGTTTAAAAATGTGTTTCATTCTGAAAACTTTCTCAGTGATAACAGATAAACAGCACAAAATAAATTACGCAAGATTCATGCTGAGAACTTACGGTTTAAATGTAAACAAAAGATAGTTTGGATGTGGAACATCCACAGAATCACTTTGTCCTGCATGTAGACACATTGTTGACGACGAAGAACGCTTCCTGTTCCACTGTACTGCATATAATGAAGTGCGGACAAATTGTTCATTCTTTTTTTTTAAAGTTAGATATAACTAAAAGAAAAGATCTTGCTGTCGTGGCATCATCATATGACGAACTTGTAAATCAAATCAGTTGCGAAATTCATCGCGGAAGCATTGGAAATTAGATAGATGAAGGATAGTCAAATTTAGGATCTGCATCATAAGACATATAACAATGAATGATATCATTCATCGCCTGTGGAGGAGATCACTAAGATACAACATCATCATTTGATTGAGCGGGATGGTCTAGTCAATCTTACAATTCATGTCTTTTTTTTTTACGTTACTGTATTACTCCTGTGTCTACGGAGATGTAACGATTTTATTTGTTTTTGTCAACCTTCGATTTGATACACACTGGGAAGAAATGTGTACTATTTGTTTGCAAGGAAAGGAAGAGGTAAATATTATTGTTTTGTCACCTCCACCCCTCTTGTCAAATGACTTCTTTGGTAATGACAATAGAATATCAAGTGTCAAAACTCTCTCTCTCTCTCTCTCTCTCTCTCTCTCTCTCTCTCTCTCTCTCCCCCCCCCCCCCTCTCTCCCCCCCTCTCTCCCTCTCCTCTCTCTCTCTCTCTCTCTCTCTCCGACAGTATTCATGAAAAAAAGTGGGGTAAGTGTAGGGCGCCCGCGCGCACGTGCAATCTCTCTGTGTGTGACTTGGGAATGTTGACACGGTTACCAAAAAACATTCATTTGTGTGAAGACCTGGAACGTTTTAGAATGGGCCATGATTCATAAGTCCACCATTTTTGACCATCGTTTTTATTTCAGTTTATCCATGTCGTGAGGCTGCAGTTTGAATGTCACAGCTATAGATCACACATGATGCATGATACTGACCAGATTCACCACCCACCTAGCGCCGAATTTTACAAGATAAGAGATTGATCTGGCCTGAAGAAGACCTAAGTTGTCGAAACTTGTCGTGTTTTATCCCGTATTTCGTTTGTCCACATCATCTGGCGGGGTTAGTTCAATTACCTTTTAAAACCAGTACGACAATATTCAGACCACCACCACCACCAACAACAACAACAAATACAATATTGCCGTATCGGTCATGTAAATTCTGGAAAAAAAAAATGTCTTAGTTCGTATGTAGAGTTTCTGTACAAAAACAGACAGACAGACAGACAGACAGACAGACACAGGGCTGCTGCTGACCTGCCTTTCCTATGCACGAACTTGTCCCACATAGCATTAGCGAGGATTTTGGGAACAGACGTAAACATGGGAAACTGTATTGCCTCCACTTCTTTCCTCACTGTCTCCATCTCTTCCGATGACATCGTGAGTCTCCAGTATTGTGTACTCAGCTTACGCTTACGTGGTGGCTGCTGCTGCTGCTGCTGCCGCTGCTGTTGTTGCTGCTGCGGCTGCTGCTGTCCATTTTGCTCCATAGGCTGTAGTAGTGTAAACAGTGATTGCAGCTGATGAGTTTGAAAGATAGGCGGTGTAGACAGTGATGATAGCTGATGTTGTTCACACACACCTTCCTGGTGTATCTGCTGTTGTTCAACGCGCTTACTTTCCCGCAGCCATCCACCTCCGCCAGCGTGTTGTGAACCTTACAAATTTGTTATAAGGATACTTATTCTCTGTATCAGCAAGCTGGTTAGAACAAAAATAAGAAAAAAAAGACCGATGGCATCAAACTAAATTCGGTAACTATGAATGTGTCGCAGCAACCAAGCTCCTTAATATGATTCCCCTTCTTCAATGTCTCCTGTTATTAAGGAATGTCGACGCGTAACGTTTCTTTGACGCTATTAATATGTCGATAAAAGATACCGTTATACGATAAGAGTTGATCTCTCTCTCTCTCCTCTCTCATCTCTCCTCTCTCTCTCTCTCTCTCTCTCTCTCTCTCTCTCTCTGTCGTATATTACTATAGATAATCAGTTTACTCACTTGCATGGATTTAACTTTTTCCGTCTCTGTTTCCGTCAACTCTCTCTGAGGAATGTTTTAAGGACAGACAGACAGACAGACAGACAGGCAGAGAGTCACGCAGACAGAAAGACAGACAGACGGAGAACAGGAAAAAAATAGGTATTTTAGCTCCATTTTAAAGTATGAATTCACTTTCCACAAAGAACAAAAACGCGCTGAGAAAGAATGATAATGCTATCAACAATTGAGAGAGAGAGAGAGAGAGAGAGAGAGAGAGAGAGAGAGAGAGAGAGAGAGGGAGAGAGAGAGAGAGATTCAGATTCAGATGGTTTACTGACGTAAGCATTTGCTCATTTCACAATGGATTTGTTACATCATTCGTGTCAGACATTGCAGACTATATCATTAATTTGAAAACGACACAGACACACAATAAACACTTACACAAAAAGAATAACTAAAAAAAACGCGCGCGGGCGCGCGTACACACACACACACACACACACACACACACACACACACACACACATACACACACCACCAATGCGCGAGCATGCGCGCTCATTTACACGCACTATCGCTCTCTCTCGGAGTCCCTCTCTCTCTCTCTCTCTCGTCCCTCTCTCTCTCTATCTCTCTCTCTCTCTCTCTCTCTCTCTCTCTCTCTCTCGAGAGAGAGAGAGAGAGAGAGAGAGAGAGAGAGAAGAATCTGACAGACAGATGCAGGGGAAGATGTTATAGTCTACTTCAATCTTTTTTTCCTCCCCTTTTACAAACAAAGGCAAAAGAACAGGGAGACGAGGGGTGTGGATGGTAAAGGTATATGTATAAAATGCCCTGGAGTCAATAATCGGAGATGTTGTTGTCTGTTATGGCAGGAAGCCGCGAAGAAAGTAAATCTGAGTAGTGTATCCCCATGGTCGATTCCGTCTGTCCCTTCTGTCTGTCCGTCTCTCCTCACCCCAGCCCCCATTCCTAAGCAACTATCCCTACTCCACCCCACTTCTCTCGCAGCTGTCGTCGTCTCCTGTGATCCCTCGTCATTGTCTGTCTCTGTGTTCTGTCTGTCTGTCTGTCTGTCTGCCTCCCCCCCCCCCCCTTTCTCTCTCTCTCTCTCTCACTCACCCACTGCACACACACACACACACACACCACACACACACACACACACACACACACACACACACCACACACACACACACACACACACCACACACTTTGATAACAACATCATTGCCGCAAATTCATGGATGAGACTTGACAATTACACACGATCTTTCGTGTCAGGAGCAGTATCATGCGCGCAAAATATATTCAACTGCCATCATAAAATGAATACGTGGCTAATCGATTCCAACAACATTTAAAACATCGACAGTTTCTGACACTGTCACGTCCACGAGATTCTATCTTCCTTAGGATAACAAGCTACTGACGTCGGATATTGATCCTGGGAACCACAACGGACATACCAGTTCAAACTATGAGATAACTGCTCGACCTTCCTTCAATGCAGACAAGACACAAGCTGGAACAGGTGAAGGCATATTTCAGAGCCCTTGAAAATCCCCAAAACCCACTTCATGCGGCGGTCAAGGAAACAAAAGGCACTCGGCTAGGACGTGAAAAATCATGGATGGGACAGGCAGAAGACACAGTATACAGCTTGTGTGCCAGTTAGCAGAAGTCAAAGAAACCAAGGAATGGGAGAAATATCCAGACCACTTGAAGCACCCTCTACAATGTTGCCATCGCTCCAGAACTTGGAAGACATTGTCAAGAATGGCCAGAAGGCAAAACCCAACGCAGAAATTCAGATGCTGGTAGAAGACCTTTGCACAAAAGATGATGATTTTGATATACACTGACGGTTCTGTCACACCAAAGGTAAGTCAGGCTGGGGATACACAGTGAAGCAAAATGGCCCCGAACTATCCAGGAAGACAATGGTGCGCACAGTTTAACAACTTCAAGTCTAGCAATGGAGGTAGAAGCAGTGACACAAGCACTCCACTGGCTTACATCCATAAGCCAGTTTTAAACTCAACAAGCCATGATACTGACTGACCTCCATGAACCTACTTCAGAAAGTGAAAAGTGGAATGGGGAAGCCCTGCTTGGAATGAACTGATGCGCAGCCTTCCATTGGAGAGAGACTCACATGGATGTACTGCCCTGGACATGCTGGAGTTAAAGGAAAACGAGAGAGCAGACACACTGGCTGGCAAGGCAACAATAAGAACTGGATTACTGCTTGGCCGATCTGATGTGATAAGAAATCTGAAGAATCACTCAAGCAAGCAAGAGCAAAGCCACTCTACCATAGACCATCTTTCAGATCTGAACATCAAGAGAGGAAGTGGAATCATCACCAACCAAACAAACATTAGAATAATTTCAAGACTATCATTGCGAAGACTCCTAGAGATTGGGGCAAACTCATACTGGCCTTTCCAGTAACAGACACAGAAGATGAAAACCATGTCAACATGTCAACTGAGATAAGACTTTGAATCTCTCAGGGTCCCCAGTGTATACTGTAGACGGTGTGTGCGCTGGTGTGTGTTCATCAGTGGGGTGATGCCAGCAGGTTAATTAGAGTGTCATGGACATCATGAGTATGGCAAAGCGTTCATGAGAGACAGAGACAGAGACATACAGCCAGAGCTGGAGAGTATGATAGAAACCAGACAATTAGTTTGAAACGTAAATGCACAAACTATCGTCTTCTGGGAATGGAATGCACACTACGGTAATGTCTAAGGCAGTAAACATGAGCCGTAACTGCCAGAAAAACATCGCCATGGTACGCGTCCAAAAGATTTCCATCTGCACCAGTTCAGTTATGACAAAGACGGTCTTTTTTTGGCTTGACTTGATAATCTTTTCATTTCTTCTGATTGTTGTTTTGAACACGTCATGATTTCATTTAACAGATTAGTAGTAATGTCATATGCCCGCTGATCTGTCCTGTTCCGCTGACTGAGGCAGCACTTCTGACACTGTCACCACTTTGCACAACAGTCGAGTTTTCGTCACTCGCATCAGATGCCACAGCTGTTCGGCCGAGATGAAAATCGTGAGCACTCTTCAGTTTCTCCCCTTCTTGCCCAGCAGGCGATAAACGAAGCGGCTGATTTACTGCTGAGCGCTGACAAACTGGCACTGCACATGTGTAGGGCCCTCTGCTCAAGTGACGCGTGTGTTCGCATGCTGTGCTGTTCTTGTTGTGCTTTAACGGATTATTATTCTTTCCACATCACCCACTCTAACTGGATATGATTAACTGTGTGTGTGTGATTTTGTGGTTGTGATTCTTCTTTGGGCCGTTTGATATAACTTCGGCCTGCCATCCATCGGCCGTTATTCGGAGTTGTTGTTTTTCAATGGAAAGT
>JADBJO010008841.1:0-7500 GCA_016801955.1 Conus betulinus
CACAAAGACAAATACAAACAACAAATAGACAGAGAGCAGACATAACAGCACAAGAGAGACCAGACATACAGAGACAAGACAAAGGATAGAAAGACAGAGACCGAGGCACTTCTCCTAGATAGGAAGGGAAAGAACGCGCCCACGCACGTACAAACGTGCGCACGCACGTACGTACGCACGCACGAACGCACACACGCATACGCACAGAGTCGCCCACGCACCAGCGTGTGACAAAGCTCTGTTAGAGAGTAAAGGCAAGGTCAATACATTAACACTTTTTTTTGGGGGGGTGGGGGGGTGGGGATCTAGCACGGCACTAGAACCAATTCAGTAACAAAGATAACATCTACTGTTGGGCACCAAGACACCGAAGTTGCTTATATTCCGCTCTTCGTCGCCAAAAAAGCTCACTTTACTAAAAACCACCCCCCCCCCCCCCCCCCCCCCCCCCTTCCCCCTTGCAGAATTAAACGTTGACAATTTCAGAAATGTTTCGGCTTTATCATAGCCGCAAATGATCACATTTCCCTTGTACGCGTATTCGGGTTTTCACCACACACAACTCTGTCCCGTCGGCGTACCGTCCCATGCGCCCGATGTGAACACGTCAGTCAGTCCCATTCGGTTCCCTTCCAACAGCAAAGCGTCCAAGTTGAGGGCCGACGGCCTTATGGCGCTAATGATGTACAGTTTGCAGTGGCGTTCGTGCTTGAGGTGTAACAAGAACTGCCTGGACACTCGGCAAGACAGCTCTCGGGTCTCCTTCTTGTCGACCATCAGAGTATTGTCCCAGTCAAACACCACATGAGTTCCATCTTCTATCATGTCATCGCAGATGTCCCTGGTAGCTTGGATGTAAAGACCCGAGAGTCTTGTAACGGGTATGGCGCTGGTCATAATAGCATCAATAATAAAAAAAAAAGCACAGAGCACAGAGTGCAGACAGACGTTTTTACATTAAGAAAAAAAAAGGGGAGGGGGGACTTAGGGAATGGAAGGATAGCGAAATCACACTTCAGAATAAACCTGCTCAATAATGTCCATGAAAATCTGCCCAACAATCTCCATCTTCTTGTCAACCTTATTTTCAAGAAGTATAATTCCTTCCATCATAGTTTTGATTAGCCATTTCCAGGGCTGGTACAACGGCTCTCTCCAAACGGAGCTTTTTAATAACAGCGCGCCTCGGTTTTGGATGGACTCCTTGTTGCGCGACTTCTTGCGCGAACGCTTGGAGGTGCCGTTCCTTCTCTTACTAGGCGATTCCTTCGCTGCTGGCTCATCGTCTGTGGCGGTGGACATTATTATTCAGTTGGAGCTATATGGTTACATGCGTGCATAGCCCGTCAGAGGTCCTGGCCTCCATCTCTAAGACAGAGAGAAAATAGAGCACAAAAAACCCAATACACAACACAAGGGGGGGGGGGGGGGGGGGGGGGGGGGGGGGGGGGGGGGGTGGGGGGGGGGGGGGGGGGACACAAAGAGAACCTACTCTAACAAAAATGAGTGGATGGAAAAGTGTTGGGGGGAGGAGAGAAAAAAGACTGTATATTGGCGGTACCTTCGGAGTGGTGGGTGGGTTGGATCGAGATTGTTACAACTCAAAATTATTTCAACTAAAATTATTTCAACTAAAATAAAGCACAGCATTTTTAATGCTAGCTTAAAAAAAAGGCTCTTTAAGACATACCTATATAGTTTATTAATTCAAAGATTCGTCTTGCTGAGAGAAGAAATTTTCGAACTATATTAGATTCATCTAGCAACTAACTGGTTTAGAAGAGGAGAGGTGATAGAGGAGGAAAGAGAGATGCTGCGAAAAATGCGATTATTTGGACTGGCAAATTTTATTTGGGCTAAATACAACTCTTCAGGAAACAGAAACAGGCGATTTTACCATTATTACTTATTGAAGGCGATATGGATACAGCTGTTCAGACACGCTCAAGGTCTATTTGGACAAACCGTATTTGCCTCGACTATATAAAGGCGATTTCAACTAAAATAACGCTTCAAAATAGACAACTCTTAGACATGTAAAAGGCGAGATTTTGTCATTTAATTATACTTTTTATAGAAAAGACTAAATACCGGACTAAAAACAGCTCTTCAGACACGCAAAAGGCGATGTTGCCATTATTATGTCGATTTGGGACTAGTTATACAGCTTCTCGGAATAGGAAAATAGGAAGGAACGTCTATTAGACAAACCATTAATTTTTTGCCATTATTACTATTTGGACTTAAATACAGCTGAAAAAACATAGAGGAAAGCGGGAAAGGAGAGCAAGAGTCAAGAGCGAAGAGAAACCACAACGTTTTTAAAAGTAGCATGTGCCATTGGTTTTTGAAGCAATGTCAAAGAGAGAGAGAGAGAGGAGAGGAAGAGTGAGAGAGAGAGCGAATGAGAAGGAGAGAGAGAGAGAGAGAGAGATGACAGAAAAAGCACAGGACATATGAGAGCAAGAAAGAAAGAAAAAAACAAGACAGAGACAGGACAGGACACCACGGTCTAGCCAGTACCAAAAATTTAACACTCTCCAATATCACTCTACTTTTTACATTCTGCTCCAAAAGAGGACGAATATGCTACTTTTTAACTCTAGCTCAATGTGGCCCCTCGGAGGTTCGCTGGGGTGCCAAATTGACGAGTGTGACAGCCTGCAGGAGTGATGATGATGATGATGATGTGGTTGATAGCAGAAGAGAGAAACTAAGATTAGCATGTTCGCCGTGTTTGAAGCACACTCATTTTCTACTTTAATTTTCAAAAAGGACGCATTACTTTCTTGTCTATACATTTGTGACTAGCGGTTTCCCGTTGTTGTATGATCGATCCCACAGCGATCGAAGAACGGCGGTTCGGCGACCTTTCCTGTAGCGTAGGCACTTCTGCGTTGGTGATAGGAACTACGATTTGTATGGACCGAAAACATCGACGTTCTTCATTAGCAGGCGTTTAAAAACTTTCCGCTCACTTTCAAATTACGAACGGTTTCAAATATAAAACGGTTTCCAGGAATTGTTCTTCTTCTTCCGTACCGAATGGGGCAACACTCGCTTACAACATTTGAAAAGCGTTGATTCCACCAATCGATTAGTTTGTGCGTGCTTCGCGAGTGGTATAACTGTAACAAAACGTCGTAGTGGTCTATTGCCCACGAAGTCAATGCCCATGCATCATGACGGTGCTTTTTTGGACGTACGCATTTTCTATCAGGGCTACAATGGATCAATTCCTTTGTCATTTTCCATTGTAAAAGACATCACCACTCCATAACGGTTATAAAGACTGTGTCGATTGGTCTCAATGTAGACCCCTCAACACGTCAAACTCTTTCCAAAAACGCGTTTCGTACGTATACCATTTCATAAAATCAACTGTATCGCTGTTGGTTGCTTCGGCACAGCTTATAACCTGAGTGGTGTCTTTCCATTAAAAAAAAAGAAAAAAAAAAAAAAAAAAAAAAAAAAAAAAAAAAACAAAAAAAAACAAAAATAAAAAAAAAAAAAAAAAAAAAAAAAAAAAAAAAAAAAAAAAAAAAAAAAAAAAAAAAAAAAAAAAAAAAAAAAACAATGGCATGGCCACTTTTGAAAAGTGTTCAACGATGTTGATAGCTGTGATGACAACAGACTGAACAGGGGGAGTTATGGGGGAGGATGAAAATAAAGAGCCGTTAGATCATGAAACATATAGTTCTAAACAAAAAGTTATTAATGGTATTCATAAATTGAAAACGAAAAAGAAAAACTGCTGGTCCAGATAAGGCTTTAAATGAAATGTTTACACACACAAATTCAGCTGTACCTGATTGTCATGTAAAAAGGGGCATTTCCATAGAAACGGTCAAAATCAATCATTGTTCCAATTCATAAAAAGGGAAACACAAATAATCCACACGATTATAGAGGAATCGCTCAAACAAATGTTGTTTGTAAAATCTACACATATAACCTGAACAAAAGACTGACTGCCTAGTCTGAAAATCGAGCAAAAATGATTGAGGAAGAGAAATGCTCTAGAAGATACTGCGGTACAGCAGATCACATTACAATATATGCAACGGTACAACAATAATTATGTTCTCCAAAATATTAAAGTTTATGTTGGTTTTGTGGACATCAGCAAAGCCTTTGATTCTGTCTACCGAAACATTTTATGGTACGTCTTAAGAAAAAGCAGATTAATGGGAAAATGCACAAAGAGCAATGTACATTTCAGTACTATACAGCATTCGTGATAAGAAGACGTATTCAGATATTTTTCAATTGCCTCCAGGTCTCAAACAAGGATGTTTACTGAGTCTCAGCTCTTTTCTCGTGTTCAATAGTAAACTCGCTATAGAAATTAATAAGAGAGGCAGACACGGCGTAGGAACGATCGCTAATGCTGTAGAGCACACACACACACACACACACACACACACACACACACACACACACACACACACACCACGCACGCATACACACACACACACACACACACACACACACACACACACACACACTAACCACACACACACGTGGCTCAGTTCTTTGAAAAAAAAATCCCAAAGCGGCGTAACAAGAAACGTCATCACATTCCCGCTGCAGTCTGTAATAGATTACGTACCCTCCCTTCCGCCACTCGCGCCTCTTTGCCCGGTCCCTCCCTCCATCACCTCCCCATCCCTTTCTAGCCCCTTTTTTGCCCTCTGCACTCAATTTCTTTTTCGGCGAGAAAGTTTATGTTCGAGGAGTGGAGATGACAGTTAAAATTAAGATGATTGGAGCTCCCCCCCCCCCCATCTTAATTTCCCCTCCCCTTCGCTACCTCGTTTTCCTCTCTGTCTGCTTGTCTGTCTCTGTCTCTTTGTCTGTCTGTCTGTCTGTCTGCCTCTCTCTCTCTTTCAAGCAACATTATCTTCTCTTCTCTCTCTCTCTCTCTCTCTCTCTCTCTCTCTCTCTCTCTCTCTCTCTCTCTCCCGTTCCCATCCTCCTGTACTTCAACGCCGGTTTTCCACCAAATTAAATCGGCTGGCTTCCATTGACAAACTATGTTCTGTGCCCTGGCATGTCCTTTTCGACACTCCCCAACAACGTGAATCACTCTTGTCCTTTCTGACGTATCGTCCTTTTCCCATCCCCAACAACGTGAATCACCCATCTTGTCCTTTCTGACGTATCGTCCTTTTCGACACCAAACAACGTGAATCACCCATCTTGTCCTTTCTGACGTATCGTCCTTTTCGACACTCCCCAACAACGTGAATCACCCATCTTGTCCTTTCTGACGTATCGTCCTTTTCGACTCTCCCCAACAACGTGAATCACCCATCTTGTCCTTTCTGACGTATCGTCGTTTTCGACACTCCCCAACAACGTGAATCACCCATCTCGTCCTTTCTGACGTATCGTCAAACGTAAAAACTGCCTTTCAAAGCCACTGATTTCGGTTCAAACACACTGTGTTATTTCTCACACCAGAAAACCCGAAACCGTTGCTGGAGAATGTATTATCTTCCATTCATTTTTTTTCTCTGGCGGTGATTAAGGGTGTGGAAGGAGGTGTCGATAAGGAGGCGGGCAGGGAGAGATGTGTGCAGTTGCCTCTGCCCCTTTATGTTTTTAACCCTTTCTTCTCCTTATCACTGTACTTCTCCTCCCCCCTCTTCAATGCCTTTCTTTTCGTTCTCATTATTGTTGTTCTTCATTTAATAATTTCTGTTGTTTTTTTTCCTCTTCTGAATGTTTCTCCTATTCCTTATTAGTATTGTCCCTCTCCTTTTCTTTAAAGCTGTCTTCCCCTTCTCTTTACAACTGCAGTTTTCACCCCGTAGTGTTGTTCTTCCCCTTTTTCTTGTTAATATTATTTTCCCCTGTCTGCCTTCCTGCTATTGTCCTTTCCCTTTTTTCTGACAGTTGCTGATTTTTTCCGAAAGGTTATTCTTCCCAGTTCTAGATTATTATTCATAAGTAAACGGTTTGATTCGCGACGACCAAATATTCAAGACAACAATACTTGGAAAAGAAGAAATCCTGAAATTGTGGACAAAGAGATTGTTAAATCGATGATATAACCTTTGCAATCCATTCCGATTTCAGCAGGCCCACTGATGTACCTCAGCGCAGCACTCATCCGCAGCCGGTGTCCGTCCATCTCTAGAGCATAGATAGCTCAAACTTCACCTTCCCTAGAGCACAGACAGTTCAAACTTTACCCTCCCTAGACCACAGACAGTTCAAACTTTACCCTCCCTAGAGCACAGACAGTTCAAACTTAACCCTACCTAGAGCACAAATAGCTCACACTTCACCGTCCCAGAACACAGATAGCTCACACTTCACCGTCCCCAGAGCACATACAGGTGAAACTTGACCGTCCCAAGAGGGCAGAAAGTTCAAACGTCACCCTCCTAAGAACACAGATAGCTCAGAATTCACCCTCCCCAGAGCACAGATAGCTGACATTTCCATCAAGGTCCAGTTCTAGGTTCGTAATATCTTTGTGAATTCAACTGTGGATGGTGGTCTTCAGTGAACGAGAAACTAAGGTTCGTCTTTCATTCGCAGTGTAGTTTGGCGAACCAGTAATTCGTTTGTATTAAGAATGGCCTTAATAGCGGTTTCAAGAAGGACTTTCCAGAGCAGAAAACGGCTGACAATTATCAACATACGTCCATTCTTGTAACTAGCAGTGGACTAGCAGCCAGCATCCCGTGATTCAGGCCAGGAGGAATCTGTTCGTAGTCCTGCTTTTAGTAGAGTTTAGTTCAATGGAAATCCTCCTTCCACACCCCATCCTTTCCATTGCTACTTCCTGAAGAGAGACTGTAAAAAAATCTGTAACGTAAAATTGCCTACATCTTTCTACAAGCTATTAATTTTGTCTGGGAAAAAAGGTCACACACACACACACACACACACACACACACACACACACACACACACACACACACACACACAGAGAGAGAGAGAGAGAGGAGAGAGAGAGAGAGAGAGAGAGAGAGAGAGACAGACAGACAGAGATACATAGCAGACAGAGAGAGAGACAGAGAGAGAGAGAGAGACACAGAGAGAGAGAGAGAGAGACAGACAGAGAGAGACAGACAGAGGAAACAGAGAGGAGAGAGAGAGAGAGAGAGACAGACAGACAAACACAAAGACAGAGAAACAGACAGACACACACATGCACGCACGCACGCGCAGAGAGAGAGAGAGAGAGAGAGAGAGAGAGAGAGAGAGAGAGAGAGAGAGAGAGAGAGAGAGAGAGAGAACACCCTCAGGCTGTGTTACGTACTAGGCTGTTGAGGAGAGTGTTTATAGCTGCCAGGCTCCCAGTCCTGACAGACAAAAGGTCAACGAGGGACAAATGGCTGTGCACCACGGGTGGCAGAGGGAGGGCCGCTTCACCAAGCTTCATCAAACCCCGTGCACACCTAGGTCACCGACAGCACGTGGCAAGCGTTCCATTGCTCACTCCAGTGTCTCACAGAAAGGATGAGCCAGGAACTGAGGGAT
>JADBJO010008841.1:30000-37500 GCA_016801955.1 Conus betulinus
TTGTGAGCGGTTCTTCTTGCCGTGTGGGTACCCTGGCTGGTGCTATAGACTGTGACTTGGTGCAGCCAAGTGTGTAGACCGTGTCTGCTGGGACACTACTGATGGTGCCAGCGAGGTCTGCGGCAATGAGAGTGTGCAAGAAAAGAAAATGGTGTGAGAGCAACGGTTTTAAAGCTCTCTGTGACAGTATATACCTACGTTGATGTGAAATATTGATCTACATGTTATGTGGTGGTGTGTATTGATTAAGTGATGAATTATAATAATATGATATATCATATGACAATTTTGTGAGAGCAGCGTTTACAGCTCCCAGTGCCATTACTTACCTTAGTTGATGTGAAATACTGATCTGCATGCTATGTGGTGGCATGCATTGATTTTGTAAAGAATTATAATAATATGATATGTGATGTGATATATTGATGGACCAGTAGCTTTTAAAACTACTAACTTCAGAGAGCGTTCATAGGTCCTGTTAGGATATTCAATGTGTTTGCACTGCACAGATCAAAGAGTGTTCACACATAATCGATAGATGATGAAATGAATGCATAAAAGAATTTCTTCGAGCTGCAACATTGAAAACATTCTTACATTTTGAAAGCTGGGATAACTTTTGGGAAATAGGTTAGCATAAACCATCGATATGCGGTGACCAGGAGAGATTATT
The DNA here is from genome assembly GCA_016801955.1 of Conus betulinus. Lineage (NCBI taxonomy): Eukaryota > Metazoa > Mollusca > Gastropoda > Neogastropoda > Conidae > Conus > Conus betulinus. Next base: position 30,674 of record JADBJO010008841.1, read on the forward strand.
GCCGAGAATGACGCCCAGAACTCTGTGAGTATCACCTTCATGAATGACTGTATTGCCTATGTGTATAGAAGGCATACTGAAGGCTATTTTGGGCCGTTTTTGTAGCGAAGTTATTATCATGTATCTACCAAACAGACTGTCGTGACTGTGAAGAAAACTATGTCGGGGAAACAGAGAGAAACCTTCGAAAACGCTTGACTGAACACAAAAGGGAATCATCACCAGTAGGCACAACATCAACGTTCTCGACCGTGACAATAGATGGTTTCAGCGTGGGGTGAAGGAGGCTATCCATATTGCCGCAACAACAACCCCACACTCAACCGGGGCCGGGGAAGACACACCTTGCTGTCGGTGTACAACACCCTCATTGTTCAGTCACATGACCAGAGTTCGGCCCGTGGTCGTGTGCACTGAACACCAGTTCACTAAGTAGCAAAAACCACCGCTGACGAAGACGGACGGAGGTCTGCTGAAATCAAGTCAGTGCTTATTTCCCAGCTGAGTGACCTGTCTAAATCCAGTAGTCGTTATATCATGTATTTAGTTTTTTGGTCGTCCAGTGACATGTGATTCAGATCAGTCCACCCAATTAAGTGTTTAACATTGTTCTGCCGAAGTGTTTTGGGGATCCAGTGACATGTGATTCAGCTCAGTCCACTCGATCAAGTGTTTAACATTGTTTTGCAAAGCCATTGATAATTGCTGCAAATTAGAATGGTTTGAATCGTTCGATGTATCATCTTCAAATAGTTCACATACGCCTTGTAGAATGTATAAGCGAAGATCATTAATATAAAGGGAAAAAAAAAAAAGAAGAGAAATAAGAGCAGATTCTTGGGGAACAGCAACTTGTTGTGTCTGGAGTTTGGATTGTTGGTTACCTATGAAAACCTTGTGATGGTGGTTAGAAAGTAAAGATCCACCAAGAGAAAGAGCTTGGTCGGAAAGTCTGTGTGAGGCCAGCTTACGCAGCAGCAAATTATGGCCAATGACGTTGAAAGTTTTTGCAAAGTCGACGAACAATAGTCTCGTGAATTTGTTTTTATTTATATTAACCAGCCACTCCTCGACGTGGTTAGTTAAAGCATTGTGGCATGACTGGTTTTCTAAACCCTGATTGATTAGGATGAAGCAAATTGCTCTGCGAAATATGAGACATAAAATATTTACAGACATGTTTTTCCAGAGGTTTTGAGAGGACTGATAAAATTGAAATAGGTCTGAAATTTGGTAGGTTAGTTTTATCTCCAGAACCATAGACAGAAATAATTTTGGCTTGCTTAAGAATACAAGGAAATAAGCTTTTGCCAATGCAGAGAGAGAGAGAGAGAGAGAGAGAGAGAGAGAGAGAGAGAGAGAGAGAGATGGACAGAGACAGACAGACAGACAGACAGACACTGAGAAACGGAGTTAGCCCAGCCAGCCAGACAGCAGACAGACAAGGAATTGCAGAGACAAAGACAAAGACCATTAAACACAAGGACATTGACATCGATTCGAAACTAACAAAATGTCATCCAAAACATAACATGGTATCCCAACAGTCTTGTCAAGCCACAGACCGACGTTGTCTGTGAAGGGGACATTTTCTTCCGCTGTTGAGCACGACACAAACAACAAGGCGGACCAATCCAGTGAGAGCAGCAGATTTCCCGGCCCACCGGCTTCTTTCCAGCCATTCTGTCCCCCACCTGTGACCACCCCCCTACAGGCCGGACTATAGCCGGTGGCAGGGGAAAGCTGAAAGCTGCCTATCATTTGTTTTAGTATGCAGAAATTGGATCTGTTCACGACCACCTTTCAGTACAAATTACCTCCAGACCACCAGCGTGTTTTCTTTTAGCAGGCTCTAGACATGTAATTGGATATCAGAAAACCGCGAGGTAATTCTGGTATTCTCTGTGGACTCTGGCCGACACATTGTTGTAGACGGTAAAGTCTGGGAGTAGTGTCGAAGCTGTGTCTGAAACTGGATGAACCAGGGCGGATTATTACCACTGATCGACTTGTTTCTTGCGATCTCGATTTGCAGTGGTGGTGATAGAATAATGAGGTTGTAGATGAAGCGGGAGTTTACTAGTCGTGGTACTAATACTGACTTAACCAATCAGGAAATTATTCCGACCATCAATACGATTCTGAGCTGGTGTTAGTGCAAGAACACAAAATCCCAAACAATAGCCATAATTTGTACTATCTGATAATAGATCGCTCGCTAAAGTTGGTGAATTTTGACAAACAGATCGAGAACAACAGATCTGGATAAACAACGGATTTTTTCCTTTCTCCCAGTGAAAGTTGAGATCTTGAAGACAAGCAGGACGATCTGTTTGTTGATAGACATAATCCTCATCATTTTACAGAACACAGTGTTGTAAGAACAGTTGGGGGTGGGTCGGTATGTCCACGAAGGGAAGGGCTTGCAGTGTTTTCTCTGTTTTCTCTATTAGAGTTATATCAAATTTCCGGCTGACTCCCCCCCCCCCCCCCCCCCACACACACACACACACACTGTTTCTCATCATTGAGAGAGGGATAAGTTCTTGATGAGTTGAGTTAGAGTCCACTTGGAATATCAGATCTTATCTGATGTTGGAGAGGAGTGTGTTGATCTCTGTCCACTTGCTGATGACTGGTCCTTCTCTTCAGGCAGGCTGATCTTCTCAGCTGGAATTATAACAGGCACAGCCGGGACAGGTATGAACCCAGGCTCTGATCAACAAAACAGAACCTGGTCTGTAGTTGAGTGTCTGAGAGTCCCGCTTGTCGAGTTCTCACACTTGCCCTCTGTCTTTCAGTAAATGTGAGAGACCTCAGCTGACAAACGATTAGTCTAACATAAACATATCTGCCATAATTATCAGTCTCCGATTTTACTCAGATTCTGAGAGGATTTTAACAAGGGGTAGGAGACAGTAATACAATGCTAAACGATGAAAGTAAAACAACTTTTCCAAATTTTCGTATGAATTAATTTGCAGTAAACTGGAATACACTTGGCCCAAGTGCACATTCGGTTAGACTTAGAGTCACCTATTGCAAAGCATTATGACAAACGTTAGTATTCCTAAATCAACTTTAACCGTTTTGCCCATTCTGTTTTTTCCTGTCAGAAGGTCATATTCAGTGATCATCTTAACAGATAGTTTGGAATACTGGCAAGAAGGCAGATTGTTAACAATGGATGTTAATCAAGCATCTTAACAGTGTTTACCAAGTTGAGGCAAACAAACTATCACAACAGAATACTCATTCATCATCTAGATTTGTGTCACCAAGTATTGGCATAAAGTTATACTGAAAATACATGCATACATACAAGCAATGCAGTCTCAAAACTTAGAAACATAGCTTCACTTACAGTTCTTCTGGGTGACCAGTGAAATCTTACAGAAGGTATTTCAGAGTAGAAGATATTATCTTTTCCGCAACCTGGCTATGTTTTCTTCCTTTCCCTGGCAGTGATTAGTCTTACAGCCTTCTGTGGTGTAGTGAAGTACTGGCAGTGAATTTCTCCTATTTAGTCTGTTAAGCTACACATCAGGTCTGTGATGTCTGTTTGATTGACAAGCTGTTAAAGTGACTTGCCAGTCGATCTCGTCACATAGACAAACAAAGAGGGGGGGGGGGGGGGGGGGGGGGGAAGAAAGCAGAGAGAAGAGAGAGAGAGGGAGGGGGGGGAGGGTAAGGAAAAGGTGTAGAAAACTCAGGAACTCTATCTCTTATATATTGGTGATATAGATTTTTAGCGTTCATTCCAATTGACAAAGCGACATTGTCTCCACCGGTGAAGCATATGGGTAGTACTGGATATCTTGCCGCTTAACATAATTGTATCTTGCACAGGAGGCCATGGATATCTTGCCGCTTAACATAATTGTATCTTGCACAGGAGGCCATGGATATCTTGCCGCTTAACATAATTGTATCTTGCACAGGAGGCCATGGATATCTTGCCGCTTAACATAATTGTATCTTGCACAGGAGGCCATGGATATCTTGCCGCTTAACATAATTGTATCTTGCACAGGAGGCCATGGATATCTTGCCGCTTAACATAATTGTATCTTGCACAGGAGGCCATGGATATCTTGCCGCTTAACATAATTGTAGTTTGCACAGGAGGCCATGGATATCTTGCCGCTTAACATAATATATTTGCACAGGAGGTCATGGATATCTTGCCGCTTAACATAATTGTATCTTGCACAGGAGGCCATGGATATCTTGCCGCTTAACATAATTGTATCTTGCACAGGAGGAGGCCATGGATATCTTGCCGCTTAACATAATTGTAGTTTGCACAGGAGGCCATGGATATCTTGCCGCTTAACATAATTGTAGTTTGCACAGGAGGCCATGGATATCTTGCCGCTTAACATAATTGTATCTTGCACAGGAGGCCATGGATATCTTGCCGCTTAACATAATTGTATCTTGCACAGGAGGCCATGGATATCTTGCCGCTTAACATAATTGTAGTCTTGCACAGGAGGCCATGGATATCTTGCCGATTAACATAATTGTATCTTGCACAGGAGGCCATGGATATCTTGCCGCTTAACATAATTGTATCTTGCACAGGAGGCCATGGATATCTTGCCGCTTAACATAATTGTATCTTGCACAGGAGGCCATGGATATCTTGCCGCTTAACATAATTGTATCTTGCACAGGAGGTCTGCACAACAACCAGGGTGCAGGCTGGTGGAAAGGAAAGAAGAGAGAGGACATGACCCCTGGTCTCAACCAAAGATGATCACCTGCGCAGGAGATAAGCAAGGGAGGGGGGAGGGGTGGAGGGAGGGTAGTAGAGAGAGAGAGAGAGAGAGAGAGAGGGAGGGAGGGAGGGAGGGAGGGGGGGGGACAGGCGACTTGCTCCCAAAGTGACATACCTTTTTTCCCATGTCATTGTTGCCAAAGCCGGACTGTGGGCTGGTTTCTAAGGGAGCTCCCGACAGACGGCAGCGAGTAGTGAGGCAGGAGGAGGGGGGGGGGGGGGGGGGGGGGGGGGGGGGGGGGGGGGGGGGGGGGGGAGTGTTGCAGGGGAGAGACGGAAAGTTGACGTAGATTAGTAATCTTTAATTGCCGTTCGCGAGACAAAGGAGAACACAGCATAATTCCATCAGGAGAACACAGCATAATTTGATTGGGAGAGCACAGCATGATTTCATTGGAAGGACACAGCATGATTTGATTGGGAGAACACAGCATAATTAATGATTTGGAGAACACAGTATAATTGCATTGGGAGAACACAGCATAATTTCATCGGGAGAAGCATAATTTGATTGGGGGAACACAGCATGATTTGATTTGGAGAACACATCATAATAATTGATTTGGAGAACACAGCATAATTTGATTTGGAGAACACAGCATAATTTCACTGGGAGAACACAGCATAATTTCACCGGGAGAACACAGCATAATTTCATTGGAAGAACACAGCATAATTTGTCTGGGAGAACACAGCATGATTTGATTGGGAGAACACAGCAGCATTTTTTTCATTGGGGGAGCACAGCATAATTTCTAGAATGACCACACACACACACACACACACACACACACACACACACACACACACACACACACACACACACACACACACACAAAGAGAGCGGGGTGGGAGAGTGGGGGTGGGGGGGGGGGGGAGGAGTTGCACTGAAATTGATCAAGGCAAACAATTCTGCCTGGGAATCATAGAGCTATGTACAGCAGAATGAAGGCAGCTCACATCTACAAAACTGAAAAAAAAGTCAATCTAATCAGCACCTTGACTGATTCTGGATTCCTGTCATAATGCCCGCCGTAGTGACTGGCAAATGAGGAAGCACATCTCATGCATTCGCTTCTGGTCATGACACAGTGAGCAGGGGGCCGCACTGCTTGTGGTCATGACACCGTGAGCAGGGGCCGCTCTGCTTCTGGTCATGACACAGTGAGCAGGGGCCGCACTGCTTGTGGTCATGACACAGTGAGCAGGGGCCGCCCTGCTTGTGGTCGGTCAGAACAGGACCAATGAACCACCATTTGTCTCCGCATCAAAGCAGGGTCTCCTTTGATGAGTGGCCTGTTGAAGACCTGATGAGGTGGGTTTTTTTTTTAATGGAGAACTTCTTGGGAAGTTGCAACGGGACAATCATGATTATGGCTGTCTACAGAGATGGTCAGAATGAGCGGCCCTTGATTTCTGACACTGAGGGGGTAACGAAGAGGAGACAGCACAAATGCTGCAATACATTTATAAAGCATGGACGGTAAATACATCAGCATCAGCGCGTTTGCCTCCTAACTTCACTCAAAGCTTACAGAAGACAGACATTGTGAAGTCTGGCAATGCAGACGAAAGTGACGATACCATCAGAGGAGGAAAGACCAATCCTACGTGAGTACATTGTTTTTTTTATTATGGTGGCTTTAACAAAGGACACAGGAATGGAAAACAGACAGAATCAATCGGATTGACAGGCAAGTAAAGAGAGAGAGAGAGAGAGAGAGAGAGAGAGAGAGAGAGAGAGGAGCCTGTGTGGTCAGGTGGGCTATAACAACACTGAACATAAAACATACAAGGTCGTGCCACAGCAATTTAGGACAGTTCATTGTCCGCATACATGGCCAGAAACGAGTGGGAAGGATAAAATTTGTTGACCCAGCTGTGTTTATGAATCATAGTGTCCAACGTATCCACGTGAAATACAGAGCATCTGATTTAGTCTGGTCCATCGACTTGCCAGCTGTTCCACACAAACGTCATGAAAACCTCTCGTTCGTATCAGATCATCAGCATGTGACATTTTACAAGGATGTGGTCATTTGTA
>JADBJO010008841.1:42500-45000 GCA_016801955.1 Conus betulinus
TTAGACCAGCACTGAAGGTAACCGGTGGTGGTTCCACGAGTTAACAGGATTACATTTTGCCTGCATGGAATGAGGATGAGTGATTCCGTGATCCAATTATATAAGTTTAAGTTGAGCGAGAGAGAGAGAGAGAGAGAGAGAGAGAGAGAGAGAGAGAGAGAGAGAGAGAGAGAGAGAGATTTTCGTCCTAGAAAGAGTCCGCTCACTGATAATGTGTGTTTGTAGTGTCTGCTGATTTATAAATACTATTGATGGAAGAAGTAAGTAACAGTTCCAGTTTTGTCTTGAGCAGTCTGGTATACGCCAAATTATGAAGAGAAGAAATTAAACAAATCTTTGCTGATTTCGACCATGCAGACATCTCTCTCTCTCTCTCTCTCTCTCTCTCTCTCTCTCTCTCTCTCTCTCTCTCTCTCTCACACACACACACACACACATATATATATATATATATATATATATTTTTTTTTTAAAAGACATGAAGAGTGTGTGTGCTGGTGTACCTGCGTTTATTTCTTTACTTTTTAAAAAAATTTTTTTACTTATATATATATATAAGTAAAAAATTTTTTTAAAAAGTAAAGAAAGCATCGGTTCCTGAAGAAGCCTTTTGGCGAAAGCTTGGACAAAAAATGAACTCTGTGGGCGGTGTTGACAGCTTATTGTTTATTACTATATATATATATATATATATATATATATATATATATGTATGTGTATATATATATATATATATATATATATATATATATATATATATAAGTAAAAACTTTTTTTTAAAAGTAAAGAAATAAACGCAGGCACACCAGCCACACACACTCTTCATGTCTTAAAAAAAAAAAAACACTGCTAGTGGTAAAAAAAAAAATTTTTTTAAAAACGTAGAATAGAATGTGTGGGACGGCCTACAGTCTGACATGAATTTTGCATGGATCAGTTATGGATGATACTCTCTCTCTCTCATACACACATTCTCTCTCTCTCTCTCTCTCTCTCTCTCTCTCTCTCTCACACACACACACACACACGCGCGCGCGCGCGCGCGCGCGCGCGCTCGCAGTATAGATGGTTCTGTCATGGGTCAAAAAGTAAATAGATTTGTAAAAAAAAAAAAAGAACACTGAGGGAACAAAACATTCAGAATCACCGTCTTCTTTTAGCTTTGACAGAATGCATTATTGCGCTTGATCTTCAGAGATGTCAATGATGTGTCTTTGTGAGAGTGGCGGTGAAGATTGTTCACAGCCAGGAAAAGGTTCTTGTGTTCAAAGGCGTCAAAGGAATAACGGACATGTGGATGGAAATCGCTCAGCCTTTTCACACTGGATTGTCGATGAGTCCTTGTTGAAGATTGGTAATCATTGTTTTTCTTTCTTATATACTATACTATAAGGTATGATGCAAATTGGCTATACAGTTTACTCATTAAGAAAAAAAAACGATCAGGGGAAATAATTTGTCTCACAGGAGAGTTTTTTGCAACATGTGAAAGCTTTCGATGTTGATTACAACAATATCAATATATCTGTAATATCTGAAAGTCTACTCGCTCGTTCATTTTCGTTGTCCTGGGTGTTTTGTATCTTGCCTGAAGAAGACCTTAGAGGTCGAAACGCGTCGTGTTTTGTCTTGTGATTCATTTGTCTACGTTTCCTGGGTGGTTCGCTAATTATCAACATTATAAATTTGACTACAGAAGTTTTGTTTGTAGAGACACGTGTACCTCTGAGAAACTCCACCAAACTATTCGCATTTGCTGTGTACAATGATATTTATACACTAGAAGATTCTCTCACGGATAAGAATGTTTCATTTCTTAAACGTAGATGCATGTATTCTTTCATCCTAATTTTCAGTTCGATTTGCACAAAAGAGAACCCCTGGTGATTCCAAAGAATTGCAGAATTAGTCTGCTGGACAGCGTGAGACTGAATGGTTCCATCGTTCGCTATATATATACACGGTTAGGGGAGGGGGGGGGGGGGGGGGAGAGAGAGAGAGAGAGAGAGAGAGAGAGAGAGAGAGAGAGAGAGAGAGAGAGAGAGTTAAGAAAATATAGTGTGCAGACTTTTGCTTTATTTTATTTTTGTGTTGTTCTTTTATTCGTTCCAAACATACCAAGCCTGCCTGAAAAGGTACGCTTAAATGACACTATGATTCTGCTACATGTAAACAGAGAGAGAGAGAGAGAGAGGAGAGAGAGAGAGGAGAGAGAGAGAGAGAGAGACAGAGAGAGAGAGACAGAGAGACTGTGCGCTTACAAACATTGCTCAAATTCAGAGCAAACATAATCCAACAGTTCTATATTTTTGTTGCCAGCGGGCATCCATTTCAAACACATTCATTTTTGTGTTGAGTTTCCATGTTTGTCAACACGCGTCTCCTGAGATCTGCATGAGGCAGAAAACAGATAAACAGAGAGAAGCATTCTCGCCGTTGAAGCGTTTTGTGATGTCTGTGGATTGTATGATGAGATCCACCACATGCTCCATGGGCATTT
>JADBJO010008841.1:50000-57500 GCA_016801955.1 Conus betulinus
AGCGCTGAACATCAACACAGACAGCGCTGAACATCAACACAGACAGCGCTGAATACATCAACACAGACAGCGCTGAACATCAGAAACAGGTACCGCTGAACATCAGAACAGGTACCGCTGAATATCCAAACACGCAGCGCTGAATATCCAAACACGCAGCGCTGAATATCCAAACACGCAGCGCTGAACATCAAAACACGCAGCGCTGAACAGTGCAGTGTCTCCTCTGGTGAGTTGTCCATAACGACTTGACATTGACTACTCCCTGTGAATGCTGGTGCCTGGACTGGAACAAGACAAGTCACGGTGTGTCTGTGAATGGAGAGCTGGAGTGAGCGGCAGGTAGTGGAAATGGGGTGGGGGTGGGGATGGAGGTAACATGTTTCAGAGATGAAAGAGAGAAGTCTGCCAAATCTATTTTAAGCATACACTGAAGCACTGGAATAATCACTGTGGGAAACTGCTCGACTTAAAAGTGTATCACTTTGAACCTGTGAATGGCACTTGATAAAAGCAACCCATTTTACAACTGAACACTGTTTGCGAGCTTATTATTACACCGCACAAGAGACATGGACACCTGCAAATGCACTAAACCACATGCCTGTCTGACCTGCTTATGAAAACAACAATAATTTGTCCCAAGAAATCAGCATGACATGATCATGTTTATGAAACACGATTTTGTTATACAATTGAACGTTTCCATTTCACAATTTTAAGGAATCGGTTCAAATATTTTCACAGTTCAAAGTGTGACTAAATCTGTTTTTTGTTTGTTTGTTTGCTTGTTTATTCAGTCTTAGATCACAGTGTTCGGTGTGGAAATATTTCATTCGCATGAAAAGTTTCAGTGGTTACTCCTGACACAGAAACCATGCTACTTTTAGGCTTGAGAGATTGACCCCAGAGAATGGGATTTGAACATCTGTAAAGGGTGACCGGAAATAGTTGCACATGATGTCCTAGTTCTCTACTACACAATCACTGACACCACGATCGGCAACGTATCTGATTTTCAATCCACTTTGGTAATTCATTGACAATGTGAGACTAATGCATTCCCTAAAACTGTTAAATCTGTATGAGAACGTGTTCCATTTAAGTACAGCTTGTCCCTCTCTCCTTGCAGCCCCAGCTTATAACTCTTCGCCACTTTCAAACGCTGAGGTTTATATACCTGGCATTATTCAGGAGAGGGTCTTGCAAACTTTCCTTTTCAATGCAGAGTACAACCTGAATTTAAAGAAGGGATCAGTGATGACTGGAGCGATGCAGCTTGGGATCTACCTTCTGGGTATTGCCGCTGTACCCAAATCGGACCGCCCCTGACAGCCTTAGAAATGCTTCAGTTTAAGGCAGATCAAGAGGGATGAAAGCTTGTAATGCATTTCATGTATTCATTACGGTCCACAGAGAAGCGCGGCATTATTGATTGAAGACTGAAAGCACGGGGGATTTGGTGCTCGACATCAACAGCCACTCCCGCGAAAAGTTCAGGAACGTGGCTTCAGACAATGCTATACTTTCGATCTCTCACACCTCACGCCTGTCTGGGTACTTTCAGTTTCAAATGGAAATGTGCGATTTTGTGATCTCAAGCGTCTTCGATTTTCTGCACTGATCTTCACTCTGAGCTAGGCTCTGGCTTTCTCTTACCTTTTTCCACGCTCTTTCTCATTAAACGTATATCACAAAATGTATTATGGGTGAAGGCAGTAAACCTGACTAGAACAGATGATCGTCATTCTAATTATGGTGTTTGCTGTTTGTAACCACCTATGTGCATGTTGTAGAGAGAGAGATCTAAGCTAAGAGATAAAGTTTCGTTGTTGTTTTGTGTTAAGTGAGCTTAAAGAAACGGTGCTGTATGTTTTGAAAATGGTCATAAACACAATGTCTGTTTTGATTTCTCTTTATCAAAGACTGATTATCAACTCAAACCTTCTTTGTTCAGTTATGGGTGTCAAATGGGTATCCGTGGATCTTGAGTTTGTCGTTGAAGTCTAATGTATATTCTATTTCATATGTGTTTGAACTTACTTTCAGTTGGTGTACATGCGTATGAGTATACATAGCACAATAACTAGAAGGCAAAGGCTGGGCTAATGATGCAGCAAGCAGACGATTCTGATTTACGTAGATTTTATATCCCTCCTTTAATGTTAGTTGTCATAAGAAACAGTACAGATGTTAGGCAGTCTCTATAACTGTCTACGCTAATGTGAAACAGAGTCGACTTTGTTATGTTTTACCCATGTGAAACAGAGTCGACTTTGTTATGTTTTACCCATGTGAAACAAGGTACATTAAGTTTCACCAATGTGGAACAGTCGACTTTATGTTTTACCAGTGTGAAACAGGGTCTACTTTGTTATGCTTCACCAATGTGAAACAGTGTCTGTTTCGCCAGTGTGAAACAGAGTCCACTTTGTTACGTGCCAGTGCCAGACAGCCGACTGTTTCCTGTCAATGTCAATGTCACTCGCTGTGTTACAATGATGCCTGCTTCATTTTCTTAACAACCAGTTTGATACATGGTAAGGATAGAGTTTTGTTTTTGTTTGAATATACACCATATTTAAAAACAAATGGATAGAAAATAATTTGCAATGTAAATATTCCTTCGTATGTTTTGACTGCATTCATGGTTTAACTTTGACAGTCCACATGCGCAGAATAGTGCACGAAACGTTCAGCATCTAACCACAGATCAGTGGATGGATATTAAGTCAATGAAAGTGTTTGCGTCTTTTGTTAGCAGTATAGCTAATTGTATGGCTGCCTGTGCTCATTTGCTTGCTGGACTGCGTTTCTCTGCTTTGTCTGTTCCTTTATTGTAGTTCACAGCGCACATGTAGCACACAACCGCCATAATACAAGCTCCAAAATGATGTCCACTGGGGAACACTCAGAAAGGTCATTGATTTTCTTCAAGAGCCTCACCGTCTGTCCCACAAGACATTCCCATCAAAGACCGTTCAGATTCAGTTGCTTGTTGAGGCTCTTGTGAGTTCTCAGTTCATTCAACAATTGTGATAAGGTGTTCAGTTGCTTGCATTCTCCACTCCTGTTAAACATAATGCAACCGAAGGGGAACCCCGTCTCTCTCTCTCTCTCTCTCTCTCTCTCTCTCTCTCTCTCTCTCTCTCTCTCTCTCTCTCCTTGATACTAAAAATGGAACTCTTTAATCAAGCTGTAAGCAGGATTGTCAAAATTAACAGCAGAGTCAAAAGAAAAAAAAACCAAGAACAATCGAATATGCATGTTCAACAGCCTACAGTCTGAATCTGAATTTTACACTGAACACGTACGTACAGCCGATATCTTATATCACTGTCATGGGTTTAATAGAAGTATTTAAACACAGTAAAGTTAATTTTAGCGGCATGACACATCTTCTATGTTTTCTGCACAGTCTACGCCCTCCTTGTCTTGACATTGATAAGAAAATTGTTCAGTTTATTGATTCAGTAGACAGCCGTCATGGGAAATTTTACATGATTATTTCATCCCAATTTTTGTTCCCATCCGTTCGCTCCCCTACATCACCCCTCCCTCCACACCCTTTAATGTCTGCCTTAGCTAAATAGTCCTCTCTCTCTCTCTCTCTCTCTCTCTCTCTCTCTCTCTCTCTCTCTCTCTCTCTCTCTCTCTCTCTCTTCCAACACCTTCATCTTCACCCATTGTCTGTGTTGTCTCCCCATTCCTGTCTGCCTCCAAAATCGTATCCAAACTGTGGAACTTGTGTTTTTCCTTTAGCGTATGCGTTGAAGGCCTTTACACAATAACACTTTTGTAGGTATCGAATTCTGAATCAGTCCCTCTATCCATTCCCCCACTTCTTCTCACTTCCTCCTCCTCCTCCTCCTCCTCTCTCTCTCTCTCTCTTCTCTCTTCCTCTCTCTCTCTCTCTCTCTCTCTCTCTCTCTCTCTCTCTTCTCTCTCTCTCTTTCTCTCTCTCCATGCCTTAGTGTTTTGTTGAGAAAGGAGGAGAGTAGGGACGAGGCAGAGATATGGAGAAGTACAACAGAGCAAATACAAATAGTATGGACACTGGCAGAGTTCAGTGACTAGATCTGCACAAAAGTTGTACCAGCTACATGTCCCTGAATACTGTCATAATACATGTCCCTGTATACTGTCATACTACATGTCCCTGAATACTGTCATAATACATGTCCCTGAATACTGCCATAATACATGTCCCTGAATAGTGTCATACTGCATGTCCTTGAATACTGCCATAATACATGTCCCTGAATACTGTCATAATACCTGTCCCTGAATACTGTCATACTACATGTCCCTGAATACTGTCATACTACATGTCCCTGAATACTCCCATAATACATGTCCCTGAATACTGTCATACTACATGTCCCTGAATACTGTCATAATACATGTCCCTGAATACTGTCATACTAAATGCCCCTGAATACTGCCATAATATATGTCCCTGAATACTGTCATAATACATGTCCCTGAATATCGTCATACTGCATGTCCTTGAATACTGCCATAATACATGTCCCTGAATAGTGTCAAACTGCATGTCCTTGAATACTGCCATAATACATGTCCCTGGATAGTGTCATGCTGCATATCCTTGAATACTGTCATACTGCATGTCCTTGAATACTACCATAATACATGTCCGTGAATAGTGTCATACTGCATGTCCTTGAATACTGTCATACTACATGTCCTTGAATACTGCCATAATACATGTCCCTGAATAGTGTCATACTGCATGTTCTTGAATACTGTCATAGTACATGTCTCTGAATACTGTCATAACACACACCCCTGAATACTGTCATAATACATGTCCCTGAATACTGTCATACTACATGTCCTTAAATACTGTCATACTACATGTCCTTGAATACTGTCACACTACATGTCCCTGAATACTGTCATGCCATGTGCATGTCTCGGAGTTCTGTTATACCATGTACATGTCCCTGAATACTGTCATGCTATCTACATGTCCCTAAATACTGTCATGCTACATGTCCCTGAATACTGTCAGGCTATCTACATGTCCCTGAATACTGTCATGCCATGTGCATGTCTCGGAGTTCTGTTATACCATGTACATGTCCCTGAATACTGTCACGCTATCTACATGTCCCTGAATACTGTCATGCTGCATGTCCCTGAATGATGTGATACCATCTTTATGTCCCTGATTACTGTCGTACTACATGTCCCTAAATATTGTCATATCATTTACATGTCCCTGAATACTGTCATACCATCTACATGTCCCTGAATACTGTCATACCATCTACATGACCCTGAATACTGTCATACCATCTACATCTCCCTGAATACTGTCTACATGTCCCTGAATACTGTCATACCATCTACATGTCCCTGAATACTGTCATACCATCCACATCTCCCTGAATACTGTCATATCATCTACATGGCACTGAATACTGTCATACCATCATCTCCATGTAAATTACATGTCCTTGAATACTGTCATACCATCTACATGTCCCTGAATACTGGTTGGTGATTTACTTGTGTGCTTTATACACGTTATCTTTTTTGTGTTATGCTCGTGATAATAAAGGCGTTTGATTTGGTACATCACCAAACGTCTCCCTTGGGTTGGATTAAATTCACTTCTCGCACTGGCATCCCAATGAGTGGGTGATCATTTTGTGTAGCTGCTTGTTAGTAGTGTGAACTGTGTGATGTGTCTATACGGACGTGCTGAATAAATCACACAAATAATGCCATCTTCCTGTCTTTGACAACAGTACCTCTATGCTGGAATGTTGAGTGAAGAAGGTCAGCTATAAAGTCGATCCATGATCTGTAACTCTGAGACCAGCACCTTTGGGTCAGTAAGCTTCTCTTCAGTTCTTATTTTCTTGGTAGTGTTGCCCTCTCTTAAAAATGCCTTTTTTCCACAGTCCTACCAGGTCTCCGCTACATTTACTCCGCCCCCGTCCTCCCCCAATTTTGTTTTTTCATTTATCTTTCCTTGGAGATGATTTTCTGAAGACCACTCTTTTTGCCTTTTGTTCCACACCCCTGATATTGTCCCTCGTGTTTGGCTGGACTATAGACACCAAGACGTGAATCTGGATAATTTTCACAGTGCCATACCCGTCCTGGGAGAACCACTCTCACTGGCAAGAGACATGAATTCATTGCAAAAGTAGAGTCGGTGCGCGAACCCATCAGGTCTACCATGTCATTGTAACACTTCCTCAATGCACTCACCAACACTGAAAATAGCTTACTTATTCATATAAAAGATCATTGATTTCTGTTATCTCGGTTCGCGCTTTATGAAAACCTATTTAATTAAAGTAACTCGCCTGGACATCCAACATTATGTTGTTCAAGGAGAGAAGATAGTGTGTACCAGCATAAGACGCAGAAATATATTTAAAGACACAACTGAACGGATTAAAACAATGATAAAGGTAACAAATGGTTACAGAAAGCAAAAATAAACAAACGAAAAAGAAGTTTGGTAGCAGAAGAGAAAATATTCAGTCAGCTTTAGCCAGTCAGTAAATCACACTGTCAACACATATCACCCATCCCTTATCCCCTAGTCCCACCCCCACCCTACCTCCACACAGTTTCTACATATAATGAAATCAATACAGCAGTCTGAAGAGCTGTCACAGTGCAATATAACTGCTATGAAACGTCCCGTGCTGATAGTGCCAGAATGTCATAGAGAGTCCGCGACGCGTGTGAAGTTGGTAGTGAATGAAAGCAGGTCTCCAGAAGAGAGGACTCAGACACTGGGTGGCGTGCCGGACTTCAGTCCACCCGCCACAGACAATCTGCGTCTTCCCTTGCGGCAAAGAACTGTATAGAAATGAACATGACCTATGAATGAAAGATACGAGCATCAGTTTTGGGTCATACATTATTTTGCTACAATAATTAATGCCACAGTTATTTGCAAGGCTGACAATTCTTCTTTTGTTTTGCTTGTTCTTATTATCTTTTTTTCACTACTTAAGAAATATTTTAGATTGTTTTCTAAAAATAAAACTTGGCTGGTCCACTTAACAACGTACTTTTTTCCTTCACAGTTTACGTATAGTATTTTGTTGCTGTTCGTGCATTGCATATGTGTTCGGCGGAGCACGCTTTTGAAAGGATGACACTTCATATCTCCATCATTACCCTTCCTACATACGCTCTTCTTCAGGAAAAAAAAAAACGCATTGCCACCTCCACCACTATATTACTTTGAAGCGCCAACATCAGCACAATGTGTGCCACCTTCCATTAGAAGGGAAAAATGGTGAGCAAAGATCTCAGCCAAGGTCAAATGGATCCTGGAGAGCCTTTGAGTCAGTTCGTGGATGAAGTTTTTGGTTAATCCACCAGGGGAAGTAATGATAGGTACACAATGATGCAGCTGCTTTCCACATAGTAGTTCTTCTCCAATAGCATCTAGAAAATTCAAAATATCAAACTTTAAGTTACTAAAATGTTTTAATAGTCCAC
>JADBJO010008841.1:62500-75000 GCA_016801955.1 Conus betulinus
TAAGCAGTGGATTGGCACAATTTCCCCCCCCCCCCCCCCCCCCCCCCCCCCCCCCCCCCCCCCCCCCAGACCAAAGCACAATCGCCAATCAAATCCCCGCTGGCAGGCTCGTTTGATGGCTGGCTCGCTCTCTGTTTGAAGCCCACTCACCTTTTACTTTCATTTCGACCCAGCACTGAAGGTAAACCGGTGGTGGGTTCCACGAGTTAACAGGATACATTTGGCCCTGCATGGGAGGAAGAAGAGCGATTCTGTGATCCAATCATGTAAGTCTAGCGATTGAGCGAGAGAGAGAGAGAGAGAGAGAGAGAGAGAGAGAGAGAGAGATAGAGAGACGAGAGAGAGACATACAGACAGACAGACAGAGAGAGAGACGAGAGAGAGAGAGAGAGAGAAGAGAGAAGAGAGCTGTTTTCTGCCGTTTGGGGCTCTTAAAAAAAAAGAAGGAAGTATCAGCGTCCACTGAGTGTTGCTGTGTAATTGCTGTCTGCTCTGCTAATTCTAAATGCCATTGATGGACGAGAAAACAGTTACAGCTTTGTCTGGAACAGAAACAGCTAAATCATGAGAAAAAGAACTAAAAAAAAAAAAAAAAAGGATTGCCCGTCTTCAATATACAGTCATCTCTCTCTCTCTCTCTCTCTCTCTCTCTCTCTCTCTCTCTCTCTCTCCTCCTCTCTCTCTCTTTCTCTGACGTTGTCACGCAATAAATACAGATGAACAGCTTTAGGTAAACGGGGACTCAGCTAAACATCCGAACAATAGAGAACAGTGGGGATAAGGTGGGATGGAAGGATAACCAGATTCGACTGGCATTGTTGCACCAACAG
Source organism: Conus betulinus (assembly GCA_016801955.1). NCBI lineage: Eukaryota > Metazoa > Mollusca > Gastropoda > Neogastropoda > Conidae > Conus > Conus betulinus. Next base: position 63,331 of record JADBJO010008841.1, read on the forward strand.
TCCAAATGTAGCTGTGATTTTACCTTCTTCTTCTCGCTATACACCATTTCATATGCATCCATGCAACGTTTTCTTACTCGTGCGTTAATGGTTGATACCTGACTCCCTCTCTCCACCTTACCTCTCTCCCCCTTCCTTCCTTTGCTTCCCACTCCCTAACTCCCCACCACCACACCCCCCCCCCCTCAGCTCTGTTTGGTTTATCCAAATGTAGAATTAAAAAATCAATACTTTCCCTGGCACACTTCGTTTGGAACCTCAGTGAATCTCAGCAGTTCACAGACTATTGAATTCAAATAATGACGGTCTCCTCCTGTGTTGACTCTCCAATCACAAGTACATACACATTCTTTGTGAATGGGAAGGTGGGAAGCATGTACAATCTAATCATTTGTGAGCATGTGAGTGCATGTGTGTGCATGTGCATGTGCATGTGCGTACGTGCGTGCGTGAGTGGTGTGCATGCGCGCGCGCGCCGCGCGCGCGCGTGTGCGTGTGTGTGTGTGTGTGTGTGTGTGTGTGTGTGTGTGTGTGTGTGCGCGCGCGCGCGCGCGCGCACTCTTCGCACACATTTCATAATGGCTGAAAAAAAAGCCTAAAGCCATAGACTTCATTTTTAAAGTTGACCGTTTCTGCTGGCATTTGCGTGCGCCTGAGGAAAGAGAGAGAAAGAGAGCTGAGAGAGAGAGGAGGAGAGCGAGAGAGGAGAGAGTAGATACACAAGTTTGTGAATGGGAGGGTGGGAAGGATGAGGAAATCGAGGAGTTTGAGATTGAGGAGTGGGGTGAAGAAGCAGATGATTGGATGACCTTGATGTGCTTTGCTGCATGAAGATGTGGATGGCAGGGACGAATGTGAGACGACGTGAGTGTGAGAGATCCGGCTTGAGAGAGATGATTGTGGACCACTCTCTCCTGCTCCGTTTGGGCACTTGAAATGGGATCTTAAGAGAGAGTGAGAAGAGAGCGGGCCTTTTTTTTTTTTTTTTTTTTTTTTTTGCGCTTTTACTGAGAGAGAGGAGGAATGGAGAATGGATTGGAAAGCAGGCTAGAGGAGAGAGGACCGAGGAGGGGACCTGATTCTCAGAGAGAGGGTCTTTCCTGAGAAAGAGGGAGGAGATGAGAGAGAGAGAGAGAGGAGACTCTATTGCTAGAGAGGAGAGAGAGAGAGAGAGAGATGTGTTTCAAGAGTCTGGGGTCAAAGTCAAAAAAAAAAAACAGATTGATTTGGGGATTACTCTTCATCCTTTTCCTTCAGCCCATGTGACTGGCAGCAAACACATGAAAACGAATCCTTTCTGATTTACTCAGGCTTGATATACTGTGAAACGTACTGCGATTGTTGACAATCTCTGCTCCGTTTTCACTCACTTGAATGGTTCCTTTTTCTTACTTCATCCCCTCCCCCCCCCCCCCCCTTTTTTTTTTTTTTTTTTTTTTTTTTTTTTTTTTAATAGAATTTATTTTCAGATATTGTGAATGAAATTTGGAACATCATATCATCAGGACTTTTCGACACACCTGATTCTCACTTCAGTGGCTGAAAAGTCAAGGCAATCAGGAGCGTTAACTCTGAATTGCTAGACAAGAAACCCGAAGCCTTAACAATGACGTCCTGTACATGATCAAAAACGTATCAGCCAAATGCCACGCGGCAGCACACCAATGAAATCCGCACTGATGTCATTATTGTGTCTCTCTGTAAGTGAGAAGGTGTGGACGTCATCAAAACGACCCCTTGGCTGTTGAAGGGCAGAAAGCACTATCAGCCAATCAATCCCTGTTGGCAAACTCTCTGTTTGAAGCCCCACTCCTTTTACTTTCATTTCGACCATCACCGGTGGTGGTTCCACGAGTTAACAGGATTACATTTTGCCTGCATGGGGGGAGGATGGGCCATTCCCTGTATAGATTTTAAAGAAAAAAGAATAATTGCAAAATCAGACCTTATTTCTGCAAAAAATCTTAGATTAAATAAAACAATATGTCTTTAGAAGTTAAGAAATGAAGTATGGCAAAAATATTCGTGAATAAGGTCTTCATAGAACCTGCTGTAAATTGCTTACGTCTAACGTCATGTTGATGCTAACCTTGTACAGAGCATAACTTGTATTGAATTGCTTTTTATGGCATGTACCGTGGAGTTTCCCTCACCATTTCAGGAAAGGTGGACAGACACAATACAGAGACATGATGAACAGAATTACTTAAGGCGGATTTTTTCATTCCACTGGCACCAACATCACTCACTAGAGTATATTTTTCTGTTGCTTTTTTTTTTTTCTCCCTCTAATAGACACAAAGGTGAATTCTATGACTCTAGACACCGATGGTGTGCTGTAAATAAAAAAAAAAAAAAAAAAAAAAAAAAAAAAAAAAAAAAAAAAAAAATGGAAATGGGCTGATTTCCGTGTCAAGCCTCGTCGTTAGTACCCCAGCAGTGTGTAAGTGAGGTAGCAGGACTGGTGGAATTCCCGCTAGATCAGTATGGATTGTTGGCGGGCAACAGTAACTGTCTTTTACGCTAATAGGAAGACTAGTCAAGAATCACAACTAGGGAGCTTATAGGGAGGGTTTTTTTTTTACTACAGAAGAAGGAGGAAAAAGCCTCTCGTGGCCCCCTGTGTAGATGGTTAGATGACTGCTGACCAGACTAGTGACTCATAGTGACGGGACGTGGACCAAATGCACCATTGTCTGGAATTCTATATTTTCACGTTAAAGCATGATTACGTGATACATTAATCGGCCGACAAACAGATGCTCAGACAAACAGAAAGCCTGACCTACCAGCTGACCGGAAGACATGTAGGTAGGTAGAGATGACTTAGACTTGTTGTCAGTCAGCTAGACAGGAAGGCATGCAGATAGGTAGATGAATAGACTGGTAGTCAGGTAGATAGACAGAAAGACATGCAGATAGGTAGACGAAAAGACTTGCAGTCAAGTAGATAGACAGGAAGGCATGCAATTAGGTAGATGAATAGACTTGTAGTCAGTCAGATAGACAGGAGGGCATTTATATAGGTAGATGAATAGACTTGTAGTCAGTCAGATAGACAGGAGGGCATTTATATAGGTAGATGAATAGACTTGTAGTCAGTCAGATAGACAGGACGACATGCAGATAGAAAGATGGATAGACTGGTAGTCAGGTAGATAGAGAGGAAGACATGCAGATAGGTAGATGGATAGACTGGTAGTCAGTCAGATAGACAGGAAGACATGCAAATGAATAGAATAGAAGTCAGTCAAATAGACAGGAACACTGACAGACAGTTAGAGCGACAGGCGGTTAGATAGCGATAAACTGGTAGTTAAGGAGGAGGAGGAAAAAAGGAGGAGGAGAAGGAGGATTTTGATAACGATGAACAAATGAATTATCAAATCAACGTTGCAGTCCCATGAGAATAAAAAAAAGTTTTTTTTTTTTTTTTTTTTTTTTTTTTTTTTTTTTTTGCCAACGTAAAACAATTATGTTGGGGGATATTTTGTGTTTCGAACGAAAGACCGACTTTCCCAATCTTTCTGAGCAGAAATGAAATGTAATGTCTGTCTGGAACATTGGCCTACATCTGCGTCTACCAGATGAACGATTTTAAATGCTTGAAACACTGACAGACAGCAGACCATTGACATATTCAGGGTTCAATAGCACACGGCATGCCCTCCCAATGTAAACTGTTCAATTACACATGACATGTCATCCAGTGCAAACTGTTCAATAGCACATGACATGCTATCCAGTGCAAAACTGTGTTCAATAGCACATGACATGTCATCCATTGCAAACTGTTCAATAGCACACAACATGTTATCCAGTGCAAACTGTTCAATAGCACACAGCATGTTATCCAGTGCAAACTGTTCAATAGCACATGACATGTCATCCATTGCAAACTGTTCAATAGCACACACAACATGTTATCCAGTGCAAACTGTTCAATAGCACACAGCATGTTATCCAGTGCAAACTGTTCAATAGCACACAACATGTTATCCATTGCAAACTGTTCAATAGCACACAGCATGTTATCCAGTGCAAACTGTTCAATAGCACACAACATGTCATCCATTGCAAACTGTTCAATAGCACACAACATGTCATCCATTGCAAAACTGTTCAATAACACACAGCATGTTATCCAGTGCAAACTGTTCAATAGCACACAACATAACCCAGTAACTATTCAATTGCACATGACATGTCATCAGTGCAAACTGTTCAACAGCACACAACATAACCCAGTAACTATTCCATTGCACATGACATGTCATCAGTGCAAACTGTTCAACAGCACACAACATAACCCAGTAACTATTCAATTGCACATGACATGTCATCAGTGCAAACTGTTCAACAGCACACAATATAACCCAGTAACTATTCAATTGCACATGACATGTCATCCAGTGCAAACTGTTCATCAGCACACATATAAACCAGTGACTATTCAACTGCACATGACATGTCATCAGTGCAAACTGTTCATCAGCACACAACATATCATCCATTGCAAGCAATTCAAAAGCACACAACATGTCATCCATTGCAAGCAATTCAAAAGCACACAACATGTCATCCATTGCAAGCAATTCAAAAACACACAACATGTCATCAGTGCAAAGTGTTCAATAGCACACATGTCATCCAGTGCAAACTGCTCAATACCACATGACATTTCATCCGGTGCAAACTGTTCAATAGTACATGACATGTCATCCAGTGCAAAGTGTTCAACAGCACACAGCATGTTATCCAGTGCAAACTGTTCAAAAGCACATGACATTTCATCCAGTGCAAACTGTTCAATAGCACACAGCATGTTATCCAGTGCAAACTGTTCAATAGCACACAGCATGTTATCCAGTGCAAACTGTTCAATAGCACACAGCATGTTATCCAGTGCAAACTGTTCCATAGCACACAGCATGTTATCCAGTGCAAACTGTTCAATAGCACACAGCATGTTATCCAGTGCAAACTGTTCAATAGCACACAGCATGTTATCCAGTGCAAACTGTTCAATAACACACAGCATGTTATCCAGTGCAAACTGTTCCATAGCACACAGCATGTTATCCAGTGCAAACTGTTCAATAGCACACAGCATGTTATCCAATGCAAACTGTTCAAAAGCACATGCCATTTTCATCCAGTGCAAACTGTTCAATAGCACACAGCATGTCATCCACTGCAAACTGTTCAATAACACACAGCATGTCATCCACTGCAAACTGTTTAAATAGTACATGACATTTCGTCCAGTGCAAACTGTTCAATAGCACATGGCACGTCATCCAGACGAATTGCATGGTCCTGTGTCTTCAGTGGACTATAATACAATTCATTCTTTTGTGTTAATGTGAGATTGAGAGCACAGCAAACCATCGGAGTGATTGAAATGTACTTTCTTCCACAACGTAAGAGTGTGTATTCAATCTACAGTGATCCAACACTAAGAGAAAGCCACAAGTATTCACTGCAGCGACACGTACTGCTTCAATAATGATTGCAGATTTTTTTTTTTGTTCTATATTTCTTGGTGTACTATCTTGATTTTTTTTCCATCTTTCCTTTCTAGTTGTTGTCATTGTTGTTTTTATAATCTTTTGGTAGCATTTTCCGTTAAAATTCCAGGCATTTTTTTACATAGTTGGTTACGCACTGATGAGCGAGCAAACATTATATTTGATACAAAAGTTGTTTTGTTTCCGTAATGCTTTCTAAAACCAAGGATCTCCTCTCTGTCTGTCTGTCTGTCTGTCTCTCTCTCTCTCTCTCTCTCTCTCTCTCTCTCTCGTTCCGTCCCTCCTCTCCCCCTCCCTCTCTCTCTCTCTTCCACTTCTTTCTCTCTCCCCTCTCTCCCTCCGTCCCCCCTCCCTCTGTCTTTGTCTCTGTCTCTACGTCTCTCTATCTCTCCCCTCTCTCTCTTTCTCTTGTCTGCTCTCTCTCTCTCTCTCTCTCTCTCTCTCTCTCTCTCTCTCTCTCTCTCTCGCTCGCTCGCTCTCTTTCTCAAACCTCTCTTATGCTCATCATCTCCATGTATACTTGTGCGAAACAGTGAAGAGAAAAGCACTTTGATGGAACAAAATCAGAATTATCCAACTAAAAAACTCTCAGTGATCAGGTAGACTTTATCCTTTTCGTCACCAGTCCCGATTTTCAGCAAACAGCGGGACTACATTGGACTACAGAACTCGTCTTCGCTTGATAGGCTGGCTGACTGATTTATGATTCAGCAACATGTAAACCGGTTGGGAGAGAATAAATGAATGAATGATTTATTCAGATTAGGCCATAGCTCATACTGAAGGGGTGACACCTGTAACACAAGAATAAAGAGAAATTCTCACACAAAAGAAATGAAAAAAAGTTACACATACATATTATGCAAAACTGTTATGAATACATCGCTCGAAGTCGCTTTTGTGCTTCGTATATACCTGGCAAGATCAAAGAGGACACACTCATTTCTTATTGCTAACAGTAAGCTGACTCTAAAAGTACAAGGATCAAAATAATACTTTGACTTAATAAATTTTTACCGAAGGTCATTGAGAGCAGGACGGCAAAATAAGAAATGGCTTTCATCTTCTTTAGCCTGGTAACATAGCCGACATATCAGTCCATTTTTTCATTCAAAGGACTGTATCTAAAACTGATGGCAAGCTATGTCAGAGATACCAAATCTAAACTTAGTCAATGCGCTCTTAATATACCTGTCCATTTTCATTTTAATGTATGGCTCAATCATATACGTCGTTTTAAAAAGTCTGTATTGTGCAAATCTGTCACTGTTGTTGATATGGTCATGCCAGTCTTGCTATCTGCAACCAATCATTCTTTGTTTAAAACATTCTAAAAATCCCGATATATTTTCAACGCCCTGGTTGTCCAAAACATATGCAAAGCCAAATGATTTAAGCACTGACGAACAGCGGTAGCCCATGTCTTCTTACCATTTTAATCCAAATTTTTCGTAACGTCCTATACGCTTTAAATGGCATCTTGGTTTCCTCCATTCTGGTTATTTTCAACCAATACTTAATGCATTTAAAAAAAAAGAATTAATATCAATTGGATACCTTCCAAGTTCGCCATAAACTAAGTCATTGGTGTTCGATTGTCTTCATTAAAAGATCTTTTCATAGCATATAAATGAACATTCTCCATTACAACACCTTTCTTAAAAGCCCAGATTTCTGCTCCATACTGTAAAATTGGCTGCACCTGAGAGTCAAATACTTCTGAAAAAACAGAAAACGCGCCACTATTCAATTTGTATAAAATGCGAAGCATAACTGTGACTGCTTTCTTTGCTCTATTTGCTAGACCTTGACATCCAAAGGTGAAGCTTAAATTGGTAGTAAAATTGAACCCAAGATACTTGTATGCATTGACTACAACCACGCATTCACCTCCATAAATCCATTTCTCATTACGTGCTAAATATCCACCTTTACGAAACACAATCATGTTGGTCTTATTCATATTGACTTTTAATTCTAATTTAGTGGCAGCTTAACACAAACTGTTCAATTGTCTTTGCAAACCAATAACAGTTGTAGACAATAAAGTAATGTCATCAGCAAAAAGTAAGACGAACAGTTCCAAGATTTCAAAAGTCACACCATGCTGTCCATTTTGAATAATCTCCAAAGCCGATTGATTTATAAACACAGAAAATAAAACAGGACTACAAACATCCCCTTGCTTGACCCCTCTCGTACACTTGACAAAATCTGTTAATTTCGCTCCCGCTCTAATTCTTGCTTTCATCTCGTTTTACATACTTTTCACACAATGATACAATTTACCTTGAATTTCCCATTTTTTTTAACAAAATAGGCCACAGCAGTTTCCGCGAAACTGAATTGAAAGCTTTCTCAAAATCCACAAAAGCCATATACAGCTTCTTGTTGTTTACAAATTGTTTTTGAATTGCAGCTAATAGACCAAACATGTGATCAATAGTGGAATACTTTTTCTGAATCCTGTTTGATGTCCTCCTTTATATTATCCTGAGATATCCATTCATGTAGTCTATTATTAATAACAGAACTATAGAGTTTACTACATATACATTGCACAACGAAATACTCTCTATAATTATTTACATCGTTTATCTCCCCCTTCATAAACAGAGGTCAAATTATAGATTCTTTCCAATCTTCTGGATATATTCTGGTGTCAAAAAGATAATTAAACAATTTAGTAAAAACCTTAGAACAGCCGCACCAGAATGCTTTAAAAAGCTCCCCAATGAGGCCATCGGGTCCGGCAGTTTTACCATTATTTAATTTCTAATATCTGTTAATATTCCCCCTCTGGATATTGGTCTGTCATAATAGTTTCTTCATTATATATTGCATTGTCAGTCTCAGTGGACTCATCATCGTCCTTATCCAAAAGATTTTTTTAAATATAAGAACCAGTCTTGCATTGGAATGCTATTTGCAGGTTGTAGTTTCTTTTTAGAAATCTTGTGAATAGTTTTCCAAAAGTAATTGCTGCTGATTATTACCCGAAGACAGAAGATCGTTCAGTAGGAGATCATTATATGCTCTTTCTGTTTCATTTCATTTAAATGTTTATATTCCCCTTCTCGCTATACAGAACACAATGTTCTGTCCTCATTATCCATTGTTTTCAGAAACGTTCTGAATCATCTACGTACTTTACGTTTTTCTACCCTGCATTCTCGATCAAACCAATTCTGTATAAATTTTCTTATTCATAGGCACAACTTTCCTCATTGTTTCAGCTTGGTCTTTGATAGTTATATTAAACAAGTTCAGAGTTTCATTAGCACCCACAGAAATAAGATTTTCAGCGGCGTTTAACTTTTCTAGAACATTTGATGAATTCATGCATAAAGAAAAACTGTTGACTATAATCTTGATTCCGCAATATCTAACAATAAACTGGGTTAACATTTACATTGGGGGCAAAACTGGTATGTGACTGTTCATTTGGCATTTCAATGCTTAATACCAGGGGTAAATGATCTGAATCAAATCTTTCCGTCACAGTTAGACTCATCTTTTTACACATTAGTTTAAAAAAAATCTGTAGACACTAGAAAATAATCATTAACACTACGTCCCACATCCGAAATGTATGTGAAACGACCTTCGAGATCGAGATCGCCATTACATACTTCATTTATAATTGTCAATCCTAGCACAGTGCACATACTAAGAAGCTTTTTCCCCATATACATGTACTGTCTTATCTTGAGAACATCTATTGTATTTGCTGTCTGCAGTCTTGAAATTAGTGTAAAGATCACGATCATCTACATCTGGAGAAACATTCGCAGTTCTTGCATTCATGCCACCACATAAGAGTATCTCAGCATCTTCGAAGGACAACAACTTGTTTACAATACTTTATTCCAACATTTCAATGCCATTATCAAAGCCATGCAGTGTGTAGAAGGGTGCATTTTCTGCAGTGACATATGTACACACAAGTAAGACAGGTTTATCAGAGCAAAATAATTCTTTGTCAAATCTAAATAACATTGTATACAGATTGTCACAATCCACCTGGTGCGCATACGGGACAAGACTCTTACAAACCATACAAACTAATCCTCCCGAGGCCCGTCCCTGACTTGTTAAACTTTACAGCTGGTTTTACAAATAATTCATAGTCTTGAAAAGGTTTGACTGAAACGCCTCAGCAAACGCTTCCACCAAAAAAACAAAGTCAAAGGAAGAAATAAACAGGATAAAATCTTTGCCATCCAGTTTTTTAGAAATAAAATCCACATATATTCCAGTGAAGAAATGATACACTATTTACAAATGTGTTCATTGTCACACAATCACCACCATGTTCTGTTTCAATCGTAGTCGTACAATTAATTTTTTAGCCTTAGGGTCAGTAACAGTCATTAAATTAGGTTTGATCGTTGAAATAGACGATGACGCAGAGTCTCTATTATTGTTTGACACATTGGTAATCAGACAGTCAGCCACACTGGTATTTTTCATTCAGCATCACATAACTACTGTCACTTTTCTTATTTACACGATCATCACCATTGATAATCCCATTCCAAAATACACAGTCATCGCCACCACTTTTTTCATTTTCACTGTTACATTCAACCATGTTGTTCCTTTTGTCAACATGCATCTCTCATCACCACACTCATCCCTCACACGATCACACATTTCCTCTCTAAAACTTTCTTTCTCTTTAAATCACTTCGCATGGCTTCGGGCCTATCAGATCTCACGTCGGATAACGTTACATCACTGTGTGTGATCGAAAAGGCATCACTCAAATCATTACGTTCAAAAACAGACTCCACATTTAACACACTGGCTGACTGTGTGTCGGTGTGTGCTAACACGTTTTCGTCCACACCGATGATGGTGACAACCTGCACGGGATTTTCCTCGCCTGTCTCCTTTACGTCAGCATCGTTCACTGCCCCAGTTAAGTGACCCCACGTGAATTTGAAACAGGCACTCTGTGCGGTGATGTCTTACATTTAACCTCCCTCTTGTTCTGATAACAGTACAATTTCCACCGATCGGGCCGGCCTGGATCCTGTTTTCATTTCTATCAGATTGTCACTGCCATCCAGACCGAACCTTTTGCTGAGGGATGAGCTTTCTTCTGATCTCCCTAACTCGGAAAGAAAAGTCTTCGCCATTAAATAACTCAGTTCCTTTTAGTTTTTGTTTCGCACGAAGAATCTTATCTTTATCTTTAAAGAATGTACATCTTGCTACTATTGGTGAGTTCAACTTCGAGTTCAGGCGATGTACACGGTCGAAAAGAATGTCATCCGAAAGTTTCAGTTTATCTGTAATCATATCCTGTACCAACGCTTCACATTGTTGCCAGGACTCATTGTCTGTACGAGGAATACTGTGGATGATGATGTTATTCCTCTTCGACCTCCCTTCCAGGTCGTCTACCTTCCTGTCCAAAGATTCCACCCTGGCAGTGTGAGTCTAGAGTTTTCTTCCCTTAACCTGTCATTATCCTGCCTCAAGGCAGACATTTCTTGCTTTACACCAGTCATTTCATCTTGGAGATTTGCACACATGTTTTTTTACGTCTTTTAGTCCTCCACTCAGTCCATCAAATTTGCAGGTTAAATTGTTCAAAATGGCCATAGCAACCTTCAGTGTGGGATCGGCCGGAGACGCTGAGGCAGCAGAAGCAGAACCCGGTCCATGGCCATTGTCTCTGCGTGTGCTCCCGGCACTTTCTAGACGGGTTTGCCGCTTACTGGCAAGCTTAACAGAGGAAGGCCCTGGATTCAGTTCCACGTCTCCACAGCGTTGGAGCAAATGTCCGTAGCACAATACAGACAGTAACAATCCCAAAGTGACACCGTCCATTCGCGACCTCAACACCACCACACCAACATTCTCATGGTGGCTTTATATTTCATCCGCTTCAACATAAAACTCGCGAATATATGAGCAAATATGCCGCATACATACCTGAATGACAGCGATGCAGACGGCATACTCCCTCACAACAGTCACTGCCAACTGTCAAGACACAACACTGCATACAACTAGGAGAAAGCAAAATAAATGCGCAGAGATCAGAAAAAAAAAAAAAAAAAAAAAACGGGTCACTCAACTCCGTGTACCTCAGGAGCCCCCGAGAGAGAGAGAGAGAGAGAGAGAG
>JADBJO010008841.1:85000-90747 GCA_016801955.1 Conus betulinus
ATGATTGCATCCCTTTTCCCTGCCCAGTGAGCGCATTCAATTTGAATGTCTTCACTGACGTCCATTTCTTCCTTACTTGCAGCTTTCACTGTTTCTTCGCAGTCTTCCCACCTTTCTTTCTGGCCGCACGCTCTGCCTAGTTTCAAAGAAGAGGAGGTTGTTCCTTCTGCTGTGGTTCTCCAGTCAGTCACACTTGGCCTGTAGTAACCGAACTTCTTCATGTAAATCATCGTTCTCTTGCTGTTGGTCGACACATCGAGACTGGAGTCACTTCACTTGTGTCATCACTTGACCCTGATTCTTCTCCACTCTGGACAGCTGCGTTGAGAGTTCTGCCCTCATGCCTTGGATGGTGTTGTTCAGCTTCTCGGTGTGCTCATCGTGCCTGGCCATCATTGCACTGACAATGTTGCTGGTGTATTTCCTTATTCATCCGTATCAAGGCCGCTGCGATGCCGTCAGTAATGCACTGATTTATACTGATCAGGGTGATCTCACTCACCTCAGACGTTCCTCATGAGCTTTGATTGAGATCTGAAAAGCACAGTGCACCTAGACAAATGACTAAGTGACGCAAAGGCACGAGCACGAAATTCTACCTTCAAACTCCAAAATATGAATTAAGCGTATTCTCTCTCTCTCTCTCTCTCTCTCTCTCTCTCTCTCTCTCTCTCCTCTCTCTCTTCTCTCTCTCTCTCTCTCTCTCTCTTTCACACACACACACACACACACACACACACACACACACACACACACACACACACACACACACACGTGCGCGCGCGCGCACACGTACATAAACAAACATAAAATGTGTGCGGACGCAAACAGGAAATTAATCCAAGTGTTTTGTTTAATTAATTGCTAATATCACAAATCGTTTAAGTGCAAATGAGATAATATACCCTCCTGTGTCTGTATAAAACAGGTTTCTACACACAGGTGTGGTGTGTGTGTGTGTGTGTGTGTGTGTGTGTGTGTGTGTGTGTGAGAGAGAGAGAGAGAGAGAGAGAGAGAGAGAGAGAGAGAGAGAGAGAGAGAGAGAGAGAGAGAGAGAGAGAGAGAGAGAGCACGTGCATGTGATGTGCGTATGCGTGCATGCATGAGTGCGAAAGTTTGTGTGTGTGTGTGTGTGTATGTGTGTGTATGTGTGTGTGTGTGTGGTGTGTGTGTGTGTGTGTGTGTGTGTGTGTGTGTGTGTGTGTGTGCGTGCGTGCATATGCGAGAGCGCATGCTTGCGCGTATGTGAGTGTCGAGGGGCGGGGCAGGGTGTTTGTGCGTGTGTATGTATGCAGACGGATGTATCCAGTCTGGTTTTTTTTGTTGTTTGTTTTTTTTTTAATTACTCCTATCAGGCGCACACAAAAACATGTTGACGTCGATCAAATTACGAAAAAACAAGAAAGTTTGTTCAAATAAGGAAAAAACGGCACAGCAACATACTTTCGTATCAATCACGTTGATATGAAAACAACACCCTCGTGTTGACATGAAACGTCAAGAAAAAAAAAATGTAATTGATAACATTTTATGGAGTCTATGTCATTTCAAATCAAGAACAAAAAAAGAGAGAAAGGGGTACGTTGGAAGGAAAGGATATGGCCCTGTATGACTGGACCATTAAGTCTCAAGTGCAAAAATATGATGAAGACAAGAACGTTGATTTTCACATCCTTCAATGTCCATGTACTGCACTTGTTGTTACAATACTCATTGAGTAATTCAGCTTGATAGTTAGTCACTTAGTTATTTAGTTAGTCAGTCAGTCAGTTAGTTCGTCAGCGAGTCTGTTAGATATTCAGTTAGTTAGTTTGCTAATTGTTTATTGGTAAGTTAAGTTAAAAGTTTAGTTGCAAAGTGAAACGACTGCAGGCGGAAATCTAAACAGTCAACGAACTAACGGAGTATCTAACTAAATCTAAAAAATTACTCTTGTTGTTGTCGTTGTTTTCGTTTGTTTGTTTGTTTTTTCCTCCTTACTATTAGAATTAATGCCTTTAGTACCATAAATATTAACATTGTTATTTTTTATTTATCTTTATTTTTATGTTCATCTATTTATTCTGTTACCATTATTTTTCTTGTTTTATTTATGCATTTATTATTATTATTATTATTATTATTATTCAATTCCTTTTTAATGTTTCATTTATTTATTTATTTGATTATTATAAAATGTATTTTTCTAAAGATATTTCTGTATCGTTCTTTTATTACCTTAACCTTCACTGTCGTTGTTAGTAGTACCATTCAGTAATAATATTGCTAGTATTGATACTACCACCGCTAGCATTGACATCACCATCGCCTTAGCCTCTGGACTGTTGCCACGGCAACCCTGCTATTTAAGAATTCCTCTAACCCACTCTCCTTTCTCCCATACCCATACGTATTGACACCAAGATTGGTAGTAATCTTGTCTTAATTAAAAAAAAAAAATTTTGACCATTAGTAGTATTCCTATCAGTAATATTATTATCATCATTACGAATTTTGACTCACACATTATTTCCTTTCCAACAGCCTCGTTCCCACTCAACGCCTTCTCCTTGCGCTGAAATCAGAAAGCAATCTGAAGCGATCAAAGCTAAGTGCATTTTCGTTATTTTTTTCGTTTTTGTTTCACCTGATGAAGACCTAAGAGGTCGAAACGCGTTGTGTTTTTTGTCTTGTGATTCGTTTGTCCACATTTCTCTGGGCGGTTCGCTGACATTTATTTAAGATAAGTTAAAAGTTAGTTAGATACTCCGTTAGTTCGTTGACTGGTGAGTTGGATATAAGATAGTTTATGAACCAGTTCATATTAACACATCTGTAATTCATCTATATTTGACCTCTGTCCTCTAACTTTCCCTGCCCTACTAACTTTGTAACTCTCTCTCTCTCTCTTCTCTCTCTCTCTCTCTCTCTCTCTCTCTCTCTCTCTCTCTTATACGCATGCACACGCAAAAAACACAGGTGCACATGCAAGTAAAGCATACATCTGCACCTAAAGATGTATGCCCTGTTGAAAACTAGGTGGCTTTCGGTGGCTACTAAAGAAATCTGTACGCAAAGCAGCGACAAGCGGGATCACCTTCATCCATGGTAAGCCCCCAGAACTGCAGTCTTCACAGTCATGGAATACACTTACCATCTGCATGCAGTGCATGGCTTCCTACAGGGCAATATAACTTCATAAATACCCGTAAATAACCAAGCCCAACCATTCGACATGGAATGTATCCATTTGCATAAATCTTCTTGTTCTTCTTCTTGTTGTTCTTGTTGATCTTCTCTTCATGGTCGTAATCCGTTGTTCTTGTTCTTGTTCATCTTCTTGATCGCATTCTTGTTTCTTGTTCTTCTTCTCCTCCTGCTCCTCCTGCTCCTGCTCCTCCTCCTCCTACTCCTCCTCCTCCTCCTTCTTCTTCTTCTTCTTCTTCATGGTCGTAGTCTGCTTGTTCTTGTTGTTGTTCTTGTTGGTCTTCTTCTTTTTCTCCTCCTCCTCCTCCTCCTTCTTCAAGCAATCCCTCATGATGTCCTGTTACTATTGGTATTCTCTTCTTCCTGGCTTCTCCTGGTCTTCTCTTCCTTGTCTGGCTATCTGTCCACCTGCCTGTCTGCTTGCATGTTTGTCCATGTTACTCAATCTTCATCGCTGCCTCTCTCTGCAGTCCCCTGCACCATCTTTTTTTTTTCATTGTCTCGGAGAAATGTATTGGGTATGTCCTGCTCCTCTGCATGCGCCAACACACACACACACACACACACCACACACACACACACACACACACACACACACACCACACACACACACACACACATAAGAGAGAGAGAGAGAGAGGAGAGAGAGAGAGGAACACACACAGACAACACATAAGAGGAGAGAGAGAGAGAGAGAGAGAGAGAGGGAGAGAGAGAGAGAGATAGAGAATGTGAATAAAATATTGGTCTTGGGCTACAGCGCACTTGCAGTGGGAATGAATTCAGGAAGTAGCAAACAAAATCAACGATTTCAAGCGCATTCTGAATGCAGAAATTTAAACATAGAAGATAAGGTTCCAAAATGCACATTTACCATGCTCACGCATAGCCAATTATATTTACTGTACCTCTCGGAAAATGCTCATGCAGCACAAAAGTGTACGCAATAATTGCATTGCTAGCTGCGCGTAAAACGGACACTGCACACCATTTTCAAAATGTAAAGAAGATCAATGCCAATAGTTTAATCTAGATTTTCATTACCTTCCATAAATTAGCAACATGGATAATATAACTGTACGAACTATGCCTGAGTGCACTATTGCGATGCTTTAGAAACTGAATTCTTCGGTCATTGTGCATCAAACATTCAAATCCAAAAGTAGACTGCCTTCGAATTTTCTGTACAACTCAACATTGAATTTATTTGCACAAGAGTCACCCGGCTGTATATTTTTTTTCCATGGAGATTTTAAAATGATCAGTGACTCTTTCAGTCATATATATTTCGAATTGGCCCTTCTATGCTTATGTAAAGATATTCACAAGTGGCTGTTAAAAATACGGAAAAGAAAGCTTTACAACTATTCAAAACACACACACACACACACACACACACACACACACACACACACACCACACACACACACACACACACACACACACACACACACACACACACACACACACACACACACACACACACACACACACACACACACCACACACACACACACACACACACACGCACACACCCCACGGAGCCTGTCAAATCCAGTTGCTTGCAGCCCTGGAAAGAATCACCTACCCTCCCTCTCCCTCTACATCCCCTCCCTTGTCCCCCAAATCTTTCTAAAGCAAGAAACATAAGACAGACGATATAAAGCATGTATACTCTTTCAGGATTCATTTGTCATATTCAAGCAATACATGGCAGTGGTGGTCTTTTTAATTGAAACGGATATTGCACAGAGTGTTTTCTGAAATCACCAAGTACAATTTTAATCAGGCCCCTTGCAGTGACTACCTTTTTGTATTCAACACCAATCTTGCCCCCAGTTTGACGAGGAAAGTGATTGTTCTTTCTTCATTTTTGTTGTGCTGAGTGTTGTTTATCTTGCCTGAAGAAGACCTAAGAGGTCGAAACGCGTCGTGTTTTCTCTCGTATTTCGTTTGTTAATGTTCGGATTCTGTACTATTTTAAGTTACAAAGATTTTTAGAAGCTAGCATCCATGTTAACAACTTACTTTGACACACACACACACACACACACACACACACACACACACACACACACACACACACACACACACACACGATCGGAAAGACAGGCAGACACACAGGTATGCACACATAGACACAGACACACAGAATGAGAACATATATTACGAGACAAAACTCTCTCTCTCTCTCTCTCTCTCTCTCTCTCTCTCTCTCTCTCACACACACACACACACACAGACACACACATACACGCGCGCGCGCGCACGCACGCACACGCACGCACGCACAGATCTCTAAATCAGTGTTCTTCCGTCAAAATCCAATTATATTCACTAGAAGTGTGGAGGCAAACGAAAATAAGAAATCAGCTCATCAGATTTCATCGAGATCCGCAAAGCACAGTGCGTCTAGACACATGGCTGAGTGCTGCAATAAGAGATGCAAAGGCACAAGCATGGTGGGGGTGGGGAGGGCAGGGAAGGGGAGGGGATGGCTCTCGGGCCTCTGGCTCTGTGTCTCAGACATACTTTACTGGGAATGAAGCCCGAAACTCTAG
>JADBJO010008842.1:0-70000 GCA_016801955.1 Conus betulinus
CCACACAGTATCACCAGTCCAGTGCTGTGAAGTATCTCGTCTGCTTCCTCTAGGGCTGGTGTCGATACATAGTCACTGACATCCTTGTCCATTGTCAGGTTGCTGGCTCCTGAAAATGGACTTCAGGCTGTTAGAAGTATACATACAATCTATGGAATGTTTGGTAAGATGGACAGTGGTTTTCAACTCAAATAAGTATAGAAGCACAGCTACAGGCTGATTCCATACAAAATTTACTGCAAAATTCCTCTAGGTTGCTACACAATGAAAGGTGCTGGTCTGGAATTAAAAAAACTTCCACAGTTGTAGCAAAAATCATTGTTTGAAATTTAATTCTAGTAGAACACAGTTTTGTGAATATAAAAGGACATAGCTGCGTTACAATTTCTTTCGGACAAGTCAAGAAAAAAACAATGACTGAATTTTTGTTCCATATGCTCAGATATTTATCATCAACCTACTAGACTACATAATAAATTGAAGGATTAATCGTCAGATTCATATCAAAAAAACAAAAACAATAAACAAACAAAACATATTCTGCATCAAAACAGAAGCAAAAACTCTCATACCTGAACAAGATCTTAAAGAAGTACACAAAAGGGAAATGTAATTGTTCAAGGAATTCTCTTCACAACCACCCTTCTGTTCCACTTCAGGTTTCAGACAATATGAACAAAGAAGGCTAGTAGCAACTCTATACTTCCCCAAATGAAATATTTCAGATGCAAGAATTGGCAAAATCTTTTCCATCTAGATTTTCATAAATCACTGAATTGGAATTTGCATTATCAACTGTATAACAATCCCCTCTCCTCCCTCTAGGGAAAAAAACAATCCTTGATCCTTGTGAATAACAACATCAAACCATTCCTGCATCCCTCAGATCCTTGTCATCACAACATCAAACCATTCCTGTGTCCTAGATATCCTTGTCAATCACAACATCAAACCATTCCTGTGTCCCATAGATCCTTGTCAATCACAACATCAAACCATTCCTGCATCCGTCAGATCCTTGTCAATCACAACATCAAACCATTCCTGTGTCCCATAGATCCTTGTCAATCACAACATCAAACCATTCCTGTGTCCCATAGATCCTTGTTGACAACAAATCAAACCATTCCTGTGTCCCATAGATCCTTGTCAATCACATCATCAAACCATTCCTGTGTCCCATAGATCCTTGTCAATCACAACATCAAACCATTCCTGCATCTCTCAGATCCTTGTCAATCACAATATCAAACCATTCCTGTGTCCCAGAGATCTTCGTCAATCACATCAAACCATTCCTGTGTCCCAGAGATCTTTGTGAATCACAGCATCAAACCATTCCTGTGTCCCATAGATCTTTGTGAATCACAACATCAAACCATTCCTGTGTCCCATAGATCCTAGTCAATCACAACATCAAACCATTCCTGTGTCCCATAGATCCTTGTCAATCACAACATCAAACCATTCCCGTGTCCTAGAGATCCTTGTCAATCACATCAAACCATTCCTGTGTCCCACAGATCCTTGTGAAACACAACATCAAACCATTCCTGCATCCCTCAGATCCTTGTCAATCACAACATCAAACCATTCCTGTGTCCCATAGATCCTTGTCAGTCACAACATCAAACCATTCCTGTGTCCCAGAGATGTTTGTCAATCACATCAAACCATTCCTGCATCCAGAGATCTTTGTCAATCACAACACATCAAACCATTCCTGTGTCCCATAGATCCTTGTAAATCACAACATCAACCCATTCCTGTGTCCCAGAGATCCTTGTGAATCACAACATCAAACCATTCCTGTGTCCCAGAGACCCTGTGAATAACAGCATCAAACCATTCCTGTGTCCCAGAGACCCTTGTGAATAACAGCATCAAACCATTCCTGTGTCCCAGAGACCCTTGTGAATAACAGCATCAAACCATCCCTGTGTCCCAAAGATCCTTGTGATAACACATCAAACCAACCATTCCTGTGTCCCAAAGATCCTTGAGAGTAACAACATAAAACCATTCCTGTGTCCCATAGATCCTTGTCAATCACAACATCAAACCATTCCTGCATCCAACTGATCTTTGTGAATCACAACATCAAACCATTCCTGCGTCCGATAGATCTTTGTGAATCACAACTGTCACCAATCGTCGTACTGAACCACGCCCATGTGTTCAGAATGGTGGTTCAAGATAGACAGCATGTGTGCGCGTGTGTGTGCGCGCACGTGTGTGTGTGTGTGTGCGCACGTGTGTGTGTAAGGTGGGGTTTTAGTTAGGTGGGGGTGAGTAGGGGGGTGGGGGAAGTAGGACATATAGTATTCTTGCCTTCCAGTCTTCATTTATTCAGGGAGTGGAAGAAAGAAGATGGTTTCGTTTCCGACTGTTACCCTTTGTTGCTTTGGTTCTACACCAGAGAGGGCGGGGCAGGATACCGGCGCTGTTGTTGTGTTGTCAAGTCAGTGAGTTGTTGTTGTAAATTGTCGTGTTAATGCATGGGCAACAACTAGTCTGTTGGTCAGGTGTGTCAGCTCTGTGGAGGGATACACTGTTCTGACCAATGGCTGCTTTGTGTTGTGAGTGAGGCTCACTTCATTCCAACCAGGACGGAATGCGTTGGGGTAGCTTCACTTCGGTCCCTGGTGTTCGTCGGAGTGGGCGTGCTCCTTGTAGATGTGGCGGGAGCGCCGTTAGTTCTGCTGAGTGAGTGACCTCGAGTCATACTTAGGCCCAGGTCCTCGTCGGGTTTGGTGTGCCCTTGGCCTGTGCCGAGTCTGTGTCGTCTTCGTTGGCAGCCACGTTCAGCCAGTTGCAGAACTAGTGTGGCTGGTCGTCTGTCTGTCCAGGCTGGTGATCTGTTATGTTCTTGGTGTTGTGGTTCATCTTGTTGTCTTGTATTATGGCGAGTTGTACTGTGGTTGTCTCATATTGTGGTTAGTTGGTATTATGTTCGTTGCGTATACTGGTTGTTTGGTATGATGTCGTCTTGGTTTCGTGGTTGAAATTTGTCAGCCGGGTTGTGTTGTCACCTCTTTTCTGTATAATTTGTAAGTAGTATACATAGTGGTTCTGGAGTTTGGTTGTCATGGGACAGTTTGGCTAGACAGTTTTGGTTCGATATAATAACCATTGATGGGCGGTGAGGCAGATACTGATTGTGGCTAGCTCATGTTAGTTTCTGTCGGTTCAATAAGAGGGTAATATGAGGTTGCATTTTGTGAAGATCATAATACGAGTCAGGTGCAGATGTGTCTGCGTGAATTATAAAGAGGTGTGATGATTGTGTTCAATTTTCAGTTGTAAATAGTAGTCATGTACTGAAGCTGAGTAACGATTCCGGAGTTGCCCTGCACAGCACTGGAATTGGTTAACTGTGCAGTAGGGCCAACGCCGATTTGTGGGTGAGTGGTTTATACCGGGGTAAGGTCACGATCATTCAAGTTATATTGGTGTCCTTTTACTTTCGTTACGAGTCATGGTTCTCGACGCGGGTGTCGTACGCATGCAGACTGTATCTGTGACATACGCATTTTGTACAGGACAGTGAGTCCATATGGCTGGAAGTTTTTTGTAGAGCAAGTGACAGCTGTCACACATGCAGGGATATATGTGTTTGTGACAGAACTGAGTTGGAAGGAAGATACCTTAGGTTGTGGAGAGGCAGCCCCGTTAGGAATTTTAGTGGTCAGAAAGAAGGGAGAGGTAAAGTTTAAGGCGAGTGGCTTAGCAGTCGGTAGGATAAGAATGGATGACAGGCAGCATATAATATTGTACGAAGTGTGGTTATTTTGGCATAACAAAGATTAAGAACTGGGTTAACTGACAAGGGATGACATGAGAGTGGTTTGATGGATGAAAATTTTGGCGAGCAAATTGTGTTTTTGATATATGATTATACTGACAGTACAAAGAGAGGTAAGAATGTGAGGGATTGTGTCTGCGAGCCGATTCTCTTGTGCAAACATGGACCCAGTTGAATGTTAGGTTGTGTAGGGAGATGCTCATTATTACACTTTGTGTGAGGACACCTCCTTGTGAAGTTGCCCATGTCCTAGATTACTTAGTATTTCCTAAGGGGGCCCATGGAGTCCACGTTGGGATCGCTTGGGTTTGTTTATTTTCTTTTCCCGATATTTGGGTGTGATACATGATGTCATATGTAATAATGTAGGTTGGCTCAAGGGGAAATATGGCTTTACTGCTGTGGCAAGGGTTGTCCGGTAATGGGTCTAGTTACGAGGGTGTATTCAGAAATATGAGGAGTCACTCTCTTTTATTCAAGACTGACACAGCCTTTTAAACTTGATAAAGTCAGACAAATACAAAGACGAACAATCTAATAGTGGGGGAAAAAAACAGCGCAGGCCAACAACTAAATTGTCTTCATAGTAATGACTTGGCAAAACTTTGAACTTAAGGAGGACGGAGGGGAGGGGGGGGGGGGGGGGGGCGGCAGGAGGTTGAAGATGTAAAAAACTGGGATCATGAAATTAAGAAAATATGAAAACTCTTCACTGGCTGCATAAAGGGAACCATCGCAATCCCTTTTAAAGGCAGATATATTTGTATTGCCTGCTCCAAGGCCTTTTGTCCGCTGGGTCGGAAACTCATCAGGGAGACACGGCTGGCTGTATCTGCGCTCCTGGCGTCAAATCAAATAGAGACACACCCACAGTCCATAATACCGTGGTGTTCTCACCACCAAGGGTGCAAAAAAGAATCCAATAGCACCCCTGAAGTAGCCAGCGAGAGAGTAGTAAAGGAAACCAAACGAAAGTGTGGGGAGGAAAAAAGTTGCTGAAAAACTACAGATATTATGCAAATAGTATAAAATGTAGGGGGCAATCTTTGAGCCTACGCCCGAGGATCCACCCAAGGATGCAAGGGAGATCAAAAGACAAACACAAAGACAGACAGAAACAAATACTAATAACCTCGATTTAATCAAAACGAAATTGGAAATGAAATGAGGCAGGGAACAGTAAACAATAAACAGTAAACAAGTGGGGTAGTCTTTGCTCCCATAGGGAACCTAACACAGAGTAACTTTTATTCAAGACTGGCACAGCCTTTTAAACTTGAATAAAGTCAGACAAATACAAAGACGAACAATCTAATAGTGGGGAAAAAAACAAGCGCAGGGCAACAACTAAATTGTCTTCATAGTAATGACTTGGCAAAACTTTGAACTTAGGAGGGGGGGGGGGGGGGGGGGGGGGGGGGGCGGCAGGAGGTTGAAGATGTAAAAACTGGGATCATGAAAATAAGAAAATATGAAAACTCTTCACTGGCTGCATAAGGGAACCATCGCAATCCCTTTTAAAGGCAGATATATTTGTATTGCCTGCTCCAAGGCCTTTCGTCCGCTGGGTCGAAACTCATCAGGGAGACACGGCTGGCTGTATCTGCGCTCCTGGCGTCAAATAGAGACACACCACCACAGTCCATAATACCGTAGTGTTCTCACCACCAAGGCGTCAAATAGAGACACACCACAGTGGCGTCAAATAGAGACACACCACAGTGGTGAGAACACCACGGTATTATGGACTGTGGTGTGTCTCTATTTGACGCCAGGAGCGCAGATACAGCCAGCCGTGTCTCCCTGATGAGTTTCCGACCCAGCGGACGAAAGGCCTCGGAGAAGGCAATACAAATATATCTGCCTTTAAAAGGGATTGCGATGGTTTCCCTTATGCAGCCAGTGAAGAGTTTTCATATTTTCTTAATTTCATGATCCCAGTTTTTACATCTTCAACCTCCTGCCCCCCCCCCCCCCCCCCCCCCCCCCCCCCTCCTTAAGTTCAAAGTTTTGCCAAGTCATTACTATGAAGACAATTTAGTTGTTGGCCTGCGCTTGTTTTTTCCCCCACTATTATTGTTCGTCTTTGTATTTGTCTGACTTTATTCAAGTTTAAAAGGCTGTGCCAGTCTTGAATAAAAGTTACTCTGTGTTAGGTTCCTTATGGGAGCAAAGACTACCCCACTTGTTTACTGTTTATTGTTTACTGTTCCCTGCCTCATTTTGGGAGGGGGAGACTACACGGGCCGTCTGCTGTCTGAGACAGTTCTCCTCCTGCTACCTGTGCGCTTCCGGGAGGGGAAGTCCACCCAGGCCGTCTGCCGTCCGTGAGGCAGTTCTCTAGCCACCTGTTCCTCTTTCCCGGAAGGGGAGGACCGCCCTGTTCAGGCGCCTTGTGACGGGGTGCTGCGCCAGGTCTTCCTTCATCCTCAGTTCTGGCGGAGTCTGGCCCGTTGACAGGGGGCCAAGTGTATGTGTGAGTGTTGTGTTCCGCAGGAGAAGTTGTCTTGTGTGAGGCCACGGACAACGCCGAGGAGCACGGTCTTCTGTGGAGGAGTCAGGCTGCAAGGAGCCACGGACAGTGCTGAGGAGCAGGGTCTTCTGTGGGGGAGTCAGCCTGCGCGGGGCCACAGATAGTGCTGAGGAGCAGGGTCTTCAGTGGAGGAAGGGTTGTCCAGTTTTGTGGTAGGAAGGGGGCGTAGCAATAGGCAGTAGGGTTAGGGGTGTTAGCTGCTGCCTCCTTTAGGGATGTAGCAGCCAGCACGGAATAGAGTACCTGTCGTTGCCTCCCTTAGGGACGCAGCGACCGGTGCAGTAGTAGTCCCGGTCAAAAAAAAAAAGGGTGGGTCCCAGGGAGAGGGGTGGGTGGTAGTAGTTTTAGAGATTAGAGTCCCTTGGGTTAATCCTTGTCCCTAGTAGTTAGCCACCACGTGTGCAGGCTATTGCTGCGTCCCCAGGTCACAGTGATATACCGTAACTGGTGTCTTAGGATAGGTTAGGGTTCCTCAGATTGTAGCAGGGTAGGGAGGTTCAGCGGGAAGTGGGATACTGGTGTGCGGTTGTGGATGGACGTGAGTGGTGGCACCATAGTGTGTGTGTGAAATAAAGAGGTGTGCGTGATTGTAAAGTTGTGTTAGTGTGCTGTGTTGTCTGACTTAGAGTGTGATAGGCTTGGGTAGGGGTGGTAGGGCCATCCGGCTTAGCGACCATGACAACAACATCAAACCATTCCTGCATCCTATGGATCCTTTGTTTCTAACCCCTGTTACACACATGTTTGTTTCTAACCCCTATTATACAAACTAGGCATTGTTTTTAGATTTTCTAAACCAGTGTTGCTTTTAGCCTCTGTCAGACATGAGTTCACTTTGTCTTAACCTTTGTCAGATCTGTTTTATGTCTTGTTTTTAGTTTCTGTCAGACCAAAATTACACCATCTTTTCAGCTTCTGTCAGACCAATATTATGCCTTGTTTTCAGCTTCTGTCAGATCACTATTATGCCTTGTTTTTAGCTTGTGTCAGACCAGGATTACGCCTTGTCTTTAGCTTCTGTCAGACCAGGATTACTCCATGTTTTTAGCTTCTGTCAGACCAGTATTACGCCTTGTGTTAGCTTCTGTCAGACCAGTATTACGCCTTGTTTTTAGCTTCTGTCAGACCAGTATTACGCCATGTTTTTTAGCTTCTGTCAGACCAGTATTACGCCTTGTTTCTAGCTTCTGTCAGACCAGTATTACGCCTTGTTTCTAGCTTCTGTCAGACCAGTATTACGCCTTGTTTCTAGCTTCTGTCAGACCAGTATTACGCCTTGTTTCTAGCTTCTGTCAGACCAGTATTACGCCTTGTTTCTAGCTTCTGTCAGACCAGTATTACGCCTTGTTTTTAGCTTCTGTCAGACCAGTATTATGCCTTGTTTTTTAGTTTCTGTCGAACCAGTATTACGCCTTGTTTTCAGTTTCTGTCAGACCAATATTACGCCTTATTTTGAACCTAAATCAGACCAGGATTGTGCCCATTTTTATCCTGCGTTGGAGACTGTTAGAACTTATTTCAACCTTGGTCAGACCAGTCTGTATCATTCTGCATATCTCTCAGTAAACCTTACCTTCTAACTGACATTCTGATTATCTCTCAGTAAGCCTTACCTTCTAGAATAGACATTCTGCATATCTCTCAGTAAGCCTTACCTTCTAGAACAGACATTCTACATATCTCTCAGTAAGCCTTACCTTCTAGAACAGACATTCTACATATCTCTCAGTAAGCCTTACCTTCTAGAACAGACATTCTACATATCTCTCAGTAAGCCTTACCTTCTAGAACAGACATTCTACATATCTCTCAGTAAGCCTTACCTTCTAGAACTGACATTCTGATTATCTCTCAGTAAGCCTTACCTTCTAGAACAGACATTCTGATTATCTCTCAGTAAGCCTTACCTTCTAGAACAGACATTCTACATATCTCTCAGTAAGCCTTACCTTCTAGAACAGACATTCTACATATCTCTCAGTAAGCCTTACCTTCTAGAACTGACATTCTGATTATCTCTCAGTAAGCCTTACCTTCTAGAACTGACATTCTGATTATCTCTCAGTAAGCCTTACCTTCTAGAACAGACATTCTGAAAATCTCTCAGTAAGCCTTACCTTCTAGAACAGGCATTCTGAAAATCTCTCAGTAAGCCTTACCTTCTAGAACAGGCATTCTGAAAATCTCTCAGTAAGCCTTACCTTCTAGAACAGGCATTCTGAAAATCTCTCAGTAAGCCTTACCTTCTAGAACAGGCATTCTGCATCTCTCTAGTAAGCCTTACCTTCTAGAACAGACATTCTGCATATTTCTCAGTAAGCCTTACCTTCTAGAACAGACACTGGGTTGCAAATGTTAAGAACTTGACCAATGACATCTTGTCCATCTCCTATTGGAATGGCGACCTCCTCAGTGCTTGGTTCTTCATTCTGAAATAAGTCTCTTCGAGTTGACATGGTTCTGAAATTGAAAGAAATCAAGTTACCAATAATTACTGATATCATTATGAACAAAGATTCTAGGAACATTCAGGTCAGTATATATAATGACGAAACCATATTGAATGAAACACATGATAATCAACCATTTTATATGGGTCAACTTCAACCATTATTTGACCTGAGACACACTTAAACAATCCTTTTTAGCCCCAGGCAGATAGTCCAGGTTTTCATGGTGAGAACCACGCAAACATTCAGTCAGTCCCATGTTTAAAACAACAAATACACATTTACTGATTCAGACTCTGAAAGTACTGGATTTGGATATGGTTGAATTTAGCACTGATTTACCTGTGGACACCTCTGTGCAAAATGTGCATCACACACTAATGTGTATCAAAGTCTCTAACCCCAAACATGTAAATTCCATGAAGTATGTTGTTTAAAAAGAAGCCAGTGTAACAGTTTTTATGTAAATGAAAAACAGTAAGTATTGCGCTGTCAGTCTTGCAATCCTTTTAACATTCTGTATATTGTGGGTGTGCATACCCCCTCCTCCCCCATTTTCATAGAGCAACACATAAACTGTCACTTTCCATAACACATAAACTGTCACTTTCCATACATTATGAATGTGTACCCACCTACCCATCCACCCCCTACTTGTATAGATTCAATACCCACTTACCCCTCACCCCCACTCGATTTGTATAAAAGTCAAGGCACAAACTGTCACTTTCCATACATCATGGGTAAGTACACCTCCCACCCCCCATTTGCACCAAAAGGACAGCAGACAAGTCTGTACACATGACAGCAAGTCAGCTGATGGTTGAATGGATGCAGAGAAGGGTAACCCTGACCAGCCTGTCCATCCCGCTAAGGAAAACATCCCAACATGCATGCAGGCCTTTACACTTGGCCACACCATCAGATACAACACAGAAGAAAAGGACGGCATCCGTCTGTCTCCAGAGACAATGGTGTTGCGCCATGGATTAGTTTACTGTGGAGTTATGTCCCTTATGGGAAGTTATGTCTTCAGCCTCCTGTGGCTGAAGAGCCCGATCCTTGAGCAGCACAGTCTGTTGGTAGAAGAAAAGGAAAGGAAGAAACAATGAGAGTTTGAGCAGCGTATGTATGAAGGCCAAAACAAGGGAGAAGACAGCGAACAAGGTGGTTGTGGCACCGCGACTGGCATGATGACAGAAGAAAAACCTTGTCAGCTTGCTTCAGCTGCAGTGCAGATGCTTTCTTGAAGATCTGTCAGCAATGTGCAGACATCATGCAAAACCACAAGTCTGAGCACACCAATTCACTGCAGAATGGATGGGGAGGAGAGGGCACTGCAGAGACAGAGCACAGAGAGGAGTAAGGCAGGAGGATGAGAGAAACACAGAAGAAAGGAGA
Source organism: Conus betulinus (assembly GCA_016801955.1). Taxonomy (NCBI): domain Eukaryota; kingdom Metazoa; phylum Mollusca; class Gastropoda; order Neogastropoda; family Conidae; genus Conus; species Conus betulinus. The sequence goes on from JADBJO010008842.1 coordinate 10,190, forward strand.
GAGGGGTTGGGGAAAGGGGTGAGAAAGGAGTGGGCATGAGAAAGGTAAAACAACGTATTTCAAACTCATGCTTATGTCCAGGGTGTTCAATGACTTTAGGAATGTCTCTTGTTTATATGGTAGTTTTGTTTTTGTTTCAATTTTGTTTGTTTCTCTGATTTTTATGATGGAGGTGAAAGGTGGAGTAGGGGGAACAAGACAGGGGAGGGGTGGTGGTGGTATGTGTGTGTGGAGTGAGGGAGGGGAAGAAGGGGGAGCATACTCTGTGACCTTGAAGTTAAATGAATGTGAACTCTCCAGTCCCCCCCCCCCCCCCCCCAAAAAAAAAAAAAAAAAAAAAAAACATGGTTCCTACACACTCCTAAGAACAAAATCAAGTTTGTTTTTTTTTTCCCAAGGCTACAATACTTGCATAAAATTGAAAAAATAAATGGCAACTTAATTTTCTGCGTTTAGGTTGATGAAAAAAAAATTATTCAAAAACAAATTTTTATAAACATCATCGCAATCCTGGATTGTCATTTGTTTTTAACCAAGGGAGATCATTTGCAAGTCACCAAAATTAATGACATTACAAATTATTTCCCTTGGTTTGATAGCCGACAATCCAGGATCGCGACAATGTTTGTGAAAAATTTTTTGAAATAATTTTTCATTAAACTGAATGCAGAAAAATCAAACTGCCATTTCTTTTTGCCATATTAACCATTTTTGGAGCCGATAGCTTGATTTTCAAAGGTTTTCAAGGTTTGGTCAACAGAACCACATTTTCTTGCTTTTTTCGGTTTTCAAGACCTTGAAATTCGCTGTCAGAATTCAAGGATTTTCAAGAAGCGTACGAACCCTGAAAAGAAAAGGTCAGAACAGCCTTGGAAAGCAGCTCAGTTATCTCCATTGTATCACTTCAAGTGCTCACTCTGCCTGTACATGCGCATGTATGTATGTGTGTGGAGGGGAGGTGCAGGTATGGGTATGTGTATATGTGAGATTGAGTGTGCGTGAGAATAAATGTGAGTGAGTGAGTGTGTGTGTGTGTGTGTGTGTGTGTGTTTGTGTCTTTGTGTGTATGTGTGTGTGTGTGTGTTTGTGTATGTGCATGCATGCGTGCATGCACATGTGCACATGCATACGTACATGCATGCATGTGTGTGTGTCATGTGTGTGTGTGTCACTCTGTGTGTGTGTGTGTGTGTGTGTGTGTGTGTGTGTGTGTGTGTGTGTGTGTGTGTGTGTGTGTGCATGCATACAAGGAATGTTGATTTTGTATAAGAGCAAAATCAAGCGACACACCAAACCATCAATTTTGTTTTGAAGATTTGAACTGCTGATCTTTCCAAAAGTTATTCCTCCTGATTTTAATCACCCAATTTTGTTTGTGCACACATCAGCATGCTTTTGCTCTTAAGTACATACATGCAAACACATGCTAACACACAGACTGATGGACACACATACAGAAATGTGCACGCATGGAAAGAAAGAAAAGTGATCACAAACTGTAAGTGAAAACAGTGACCAAGAGTTCAATTTTATTGTTATGTGTAACAGACTTTCTCAAAAAAGAAAACAAAAAAAACCACACAATTCCAAAAATCTAACAAACAAAACAAAACAAAAGTGGTGTATGAACAACGAGAATGAGAATGTATAAAAAAAATTGGGGACTGTGGACACACATGATGTATGGACAGGGAAAACCTTGATAACACCCATATAAAAGTATGAAGGTGTGGACACTTGTGATGTACAAGACATGGTAGTGATAAACTACATTAAAGTCCATTCTCTGAACAGAGACATGGTGGTAATAAAGGACATCAAAGTCATTCTCTGAACAGAAACACGGTGATAATAAAGGACATCAAAGTCAATTCTCTGAACAGAGACATGGTAGTAATAAAGGACATCAAAGTCAATTCTCTGAACAGAAACACGGTGATAATAAAGGACATCAATGTTAATTCCCTGAACAGAGACATGGTGGTAATAAAGGTCATCAAAGTCAATTCTCTGAACAGAGACATGGTGGTCATAAGGGACATCAAAGTCAATGCTCTGAACAGAAACACAGTGATAATAAAGGACATCAAAGTCAATTCTCTGAACAGCCATGGTGGTAATAAAGGACATCAAAGTCAAGTCTCTGACCAGAGACATGATGGTAATAAAGGATATTGAAGAAACCGTCACACTTACCTAAATGTGGAGCAGGCATGGAGTGAAGGCTACAGCTGTGATGTTGGAGTGAGGTGGTTACATCTGGAAAGTTCCATTGGAGCAATCTGTAGCCCAATTCAGAGCCTGCATTGTTTGACTGACACTGACTGGGGCCGTACTCACAGCAGGAAGTGTTGAGCTCAGGTCAGAATACAGGTAACTTTTGGCAGAGGTTGGTAAGTGCCTTTTAACAGGTATGCATCACTCTGTCTGAAAAAAACAATTGAAACAGACTCTTGTGTGATTAAAAAACAAGTAAAATACAAATAAACCCCCCCCCCAAAAAAAAAAAAAAGATGTTAAGTGGTGCAGATTTAATGTACTTTTCAGTACAGACAAGAAAATGTTCAACAATACATCTTCCTCTGACGTTACGTAAAACAGACATCAACAAAATAAAAAGCACAAACAATACTTCTCTGACAGCTGTCAGAATCAGAATCAATGCATTCTCATGCTGACAGCTATCATGGGAATATGTCTGGTGCAGTGGCAATCATGTTTTCACTTCTACATATCATTCTCTCCTCATTCCCCTATACACACGCGCACACACACACACACACACACACACACACACACACACACTCACACATGTATGTGTGCGCAGACACACATGCACACACGCACAACACACATGCATCTGCGCGCAACACGCACACTGAACGCAGAGAATAAATGGAACTAAGTTACCACCAGACAGTCTGATTCATGCACACGAACATAAGAAAAAAAAAGTGATGTAGTGCAATATAAAAAGTGTTTAAAAAACAAGCAAACAAACAATCAAAAAAACGAATCTGATGCAATCTACATGATAATGATCATTCATAGAGTGTGGACCTGTGAAATCGCAACATGAAAACAAAAAGTATCAACATTTTTTTCTTTTTAACAGTGTCTACAACACAGAAGCAAAAAGCATCAATGTTTTTCTTCTGACAACATATATGTCTCTCAGAGTCAGACCTTCGCAGTATGAACATACGAGTCACAATGCTACAAAAAAAATATTTATCTACTGCAGATGACAGCCTTGATATGGCTCTTCAAAGTTGGTGCGTGTGTGTGTGTGTGTGCATGTGTGTGTGTAAAAAAGACAATCTATTGACAGTGTTTTGGACCAACACAAAGATGTTTTTGATGGAGAAACTGGACAGTCTGAAAGAGAACTTCACCTTCAGACAGACAAGGAATCAAATCCAGTCAAAATGTCCAGCAGAAAAGGTTGCTGTCTGTGAGAAAGAAAGAAAAAAATGAACTGAAAAGACATGACGAGTTAGGAGTTGTCAGTCAAGTGGATACATCAACTGACTAGATCAGTAGTCTAGTGGTATAATAATTAAATCCAACAGGAAAATCATAATGTGCATTGATCCGAAGCCTTTGAACAAAGCACTGAACAGAAATGAATATCCAATTCCAACACTGGATGATGCTGAACTATCCAAATTGAAGAAAGCAAAACACTTTTCACACTGTGATTTGAAGAATGGGTTTTGGCATGTAGAACTTGATGAAAGGAGCAGCTACCTGAAACATTTGAAACCCCTTTTGGAAAGTAAAAGTGGAAAAAAAAAAAGGCCACCTGTGATACCTGTGGCCCCTGAAGGATTTCAGAGAACTAATCAGGAACTCGCTGATCTGCCAGGCGTGGTCACTGTACATGATGACATCATCCTCTGGGGAGAAGGCAATTCAGGTGAACAAGGTGGGAGAATCATAACTAACATGTGGAGCTACTGCTGCAAAGATATCATGAAAAAAGAACAAAACTGAACAAAGAGAAAGTGGAACTGAGCAGAGATCACCTATCCTGGACACATCTTTTCTGGACTCAAACCAGATTAAAAAAAAAAAAATGCAGCAGTTAAATGGCTACCAATTCCAGAATCAAAGCAGGATGTCTAGAGATTGCTAGGAGTTGCGGGTCTTCTCCAAAAGTTTGATCCTTACCTATCAGAGGAAGCAGCATGGATGAAAGAACTACTGAAAAAAGATATTCATTTGAAATGGGATCCTGATGTGCACAGAAAATGACCGAAAAAGGTTAACTTTGATCCTGCTGAGAAAACGCAAATCACTGTTCAGAGTGACGCATCAGCTCAGCCTATGGCTTAGGTGCATGATGGTCAGCCGATACAATATGCATCCCGAGCCCTGTCAGAACCTGAAAAAAATAAGCCTAAATTGAAAAAGAACTGTTGGTAATAGTTTCTGGTCTTGACAGATTTGAAAGATAGGTCTCTGGAAGCAAAATCACAGCGTAGTGAGACCAAAGGCCATTGAAAGTGATCCACAAGAACAGTCTGAGTATGAGATGATCTATAAAAAAGGAACTGAGATGTATCTGGCAGACACACTGAGCAAAACTGTGAGTGGGAAACTGGAAAAACAAATGAGCCATAAAGAACTGATTTTTTTGCACATCAAGAAGACATGGATATTATGCAGGAACTATCATCTGTGAAACGACGATGGATAACTTGCAAAAGATTACAAAAGAGGATGAAAATATGAACCAGCTGATGAAAATCATCCTGGAAAAATGGCCAGAAGAGAGAAAAAAAATCTCTTCCTTAAAGTTTTGCAAGTGAACTTCCCTTTCCAAGATGCGCTGTCTGTGCAAAACGGAGTAATTTTCAAAGCAAGCAGAGTCATTATTTCCAAAACAAATACAAAACCATTTCTTGCGGAAAATGCATGCAAATCATGCTAGCATTCAGGGATGCATTAAAAGAGGAAGAGAAGTAGCACATTGGCCAAAGATGAATGCTGACCTAGAAAATTTTGTAAAAGACTGCCACACATGCCAAGAATTTCACAGGAGTCAGCAGAGTGGAGAAGATGGATACCTGGCACTATTGGAGCTGTGACATACTCCATAAGAAATTCTTGGCAGTTCACCAACCCAGAGACTGTTCTCAGAAAACAAGAACACAGCTGCCTACAACCAGATTCATACCAAAACCCTCAGTCAAGCAAGTTGCAGATGAACTTAATGCTAGAAAAGAAAACAGGCAAGATACTACAACCGTAGAACTGTAGAACTTACCAACTTGAAACCTGGACAAATTGTTCGGTTTGACCTCCTGGCTCCAAAAGATGGGTTGAGGACCAAGCTAAAAAACAAAAGGACATTAGGTCATACAACACACACATTGAAGATGGACACAGAGTCAGGCAAAATCGGCGTGGCATCTGAGAAACATGAGAGGAAAACATGCCAGTGTCTGAACCACAACCAGTCAAAAGAACAATCATATTCTATCCCATCAATAGAAAGTCATATCTGCTTGCCTATTCATCAGAAGGAAGGAGCAAATCAGACAATGCTGCACTGGATGGGGATCAGTCCAGACAGAGAATAAACATGCCACACAGACAGCCTACGCCAGGAGCAGATGCAACAACATTCAGGGCGAGAGAAGAGACAAATCTGAGAAACAGAAATGTGGCTCCGTAACCACCTAGGATGGGGCTGGCTACCACCATCATGACCATGGCAATGGCCAGGACAACACATGAACATGCAGCTTATTCAAGAGAATGTTGTTGAAAAAATACCACAACATTCAAACCAAGACGCACTCGATGCGAACGCAGCATGAAAACATCTGCCTACCTGAAAGACTACGTTTAGTCAACTAAAAACTATTGAAAACAAATACTGTGTTGAAATGTATTTAACCTACCTTCGTTTTCCTTCTTCTCTTCTTCTCTTGAGCGACCAACATCAACATTGTAATGGCTACTGTCACTTCTGGGATGAAGCGTGCTTGCAAAATACATAAATAAATAAACATAATAAAATAAAAAACATATTCCTGTAAATCAATCCACAGCAGCTTCAGTTATTTTGCAACTGAGATTCTCACTACTTAAGAACATGTGTTAACGATTCAGTTTAGTTTTGAAGTTTTGATTTTTTTTTTTTTCCTTCTTGTAAGACAGAATGATGCGACGTGTTTGGTTTCGTCTGCTACTGGCGACAAACTCAACAAGACTGACTTCCCTTGAAAAAGCAGACTGATAACACATTTTATCGATGTGAGCCTATCTCAAATTAGACCAGCCCACCAAATCCAAACATAACTTTTCCTATATATTTTCTCTGCTAAAAACACCGACTCACCAGAAGTTTTTATACTTCCACAGTGTTTCAAAAACATGATCAAGCCTAAGAGTTGCCCAAGGTTGATGTGCTGAAAGTCATGATATTCAGTAGTAAGAACTGCATGAATTGTCTCCATCCTCACTTGGTTTACCACAAACTTGTCAAGCGTGGAAAAGTTTCATGTTTTAATTTACCTTTGGCATGAACTACGTTGCCTAATATGTTTTTGTTCTGCCTAGTCCTGAAATACTTCCGGCTATTTTTATTACCCCAGTAGATGATCAATTGATTGAAAGGAATTTAAACTGTTTTTAAAGAAACTTTCTAACTTATCCATTAGGCTTCTCTCCATCATAAGATTTTCTCTTCCAGGAGGCGTGGGGGTGGGCATTGTCAAAAAGGGCTACTGTTGAAAATGCGTCTGTTTTCAACATTGTCGCGATTGTAGACATTGAAACCGAAACTCACCCCGGTGACAGTGAGTGAGATCGGCAGCATTTCCAACGAAAATCATCTAACACCGTCTAACTGGGCCGCATAGAACTATCTTGTATGCCACTAATGCATAATATTCCCTATCAAACACTGCAATTGTAAAAACAGAGCTTGCAGTTGTCGAAGTTCTTCAGTCCAGAGAAGAATGGTGACTAACATACGCGCATACGCACATTCCTTCCATTTGCGGGGGGGGGGGGGGGGGGGGGGGGGGGGGGGGGGGAAGAAAAGAAAAAAGTTGTCTCGCTTACTTACCGTAAGCAAATTTCCACGTGAGTGGCAATCTGGGCTTTCATCAATTTTCTTTCTTTCTTTTTTTTTTTTTTTTTTTTCATTTAACCCAAGTCCATAGTCCTTCGACCGTCGGTGGCAAAGACCAAGCGCGATCAGCCTAGAAAACGGACTGAGAATTGGATCAGTCAAGTCAGAGTGCTGTACAGATCTAGTCATAGTGACGTGCCTGGCTTGCTGTCATGCACACACACACACACACACACACACACACACACACACACACTCACACACACACACTTTGCCAGATAATATTCATACGTCAACATCACTGAGCTCGGAGAAGGAAAGGGGTCGGTGGAGGGAGGGGGGCGAATCAGCGATGTGTGTGCGTGTGTGTGTGTGTGTGTGTGTGTGTGTGTGTGAGAGAGAGAGAGAGAGAACGTGTGGCTGTGGAGGGTGAGGTAGGTAGTGTGGGAGGGGGGGTAGTGGAAGAAAGGATTCCACTGAGAAAGATGGTTGTTCTTATGGAAATAGTCTGCAGCCAGTTACTGGAAAAAGAAAAAAAAAAGCAAATTAATCAAAGAAAGAAACAAAAATAAACAAAACCAGTTAAGTAACGACGATCTGATATAGGCTACAATACAAAACAGACAATGAAGTACCCCCTCCCTCCCCCCCCCCCCCCCCCCCCCCCCCCCCCCCACACACACACACACACACACATAGGCTACACGTTTTCTCCAGGTGCTACAGACAACAGGTGAAAAATGCAACACAACACTCCCCTGACAGCAGTCAGCATGAACCTTCTGGGGAGTGTAATTGTTTGGTCGTGCATTTTGGGGCTGTTGTTTTTTGACGTCTGAAGAAGACGCCATCTTAACTTGTGCTGCCCGATCCGAACACAGAAAGACGCCAACGCCGAAGAACTGGATCATACCGACAGCTTCAGCGCTGGGAGTAAATGCATGTTTATCACATCTTTATTGTATTTGAATCATTTAATTTTGTCAGTATAGTCGGTGTAAAAGACATTCACATGTTTTAGACTGCACAGTAGAAACAAAGATGGGAATGTTGCCGTCCAAGAAAAAGGATGTGTTGTAAACCAACAGGGCCTGTCTTACTATGAAATTTGGTCGATAGACTGAGAAGTTCATGTATGGTTTGAAAGATCTTTGAAACCCTCTCCTGACTGCGTCTGTGGTCAGCATGATTATCGACATTCCTCACTTTTTATTTGAATTTATAAGTACTAAATTCGTATTTCCAATCGTTTTGTCATACATATCTGACTAACTGCATCCTGCTTTATTCGATGGATTTGGAAAGATGGATGAACATTGGTCACAGTGTGTGCTAGATGAACATTGGTTACAGTGCGTGCTGGCTGAACATTGGTTACTGTGCGTGCTGGCTGAACATTGGTTACAGTGCGTGCTGGCTGAACATTGGTTACAGCACGTGCTGGCTGAACATTGGTTACAGTGCGTGCTGGCTGAACATTGGTTACAGCGCGTGCTGGCTGAACATTGGTTACAGCACGTGCTGGATGAACATTGGTTACAGCACGTGCTGGATGAACATTGGTTACAGCACGTGCTGGATGAACATTGGTTACAGCACGTGCTGGATGAACATTGGCTACAGCGCGTGCTGGCTGAACATTGGTTACACTATGTGCTGGATGAAGATTGGTTACAGCGCGTTCTGAATGTACATTGGTTACAGTGCGTGCTGGATGAAGATTGGTTACAGTATGTGCTGGATGAACATTGGTTACAGTGTGTGCTGGATGAACATTGGTTACAGTGTGTGCTGGATGAACATTGGTTACAGTGTGTGCTGGATGAACATTGGTTTAGAGCACGTGCTGGATGAACATTGGTTACAGTGTGTGCTGGATGAACATTGGTTACAGTGTGTGCTGGATGAACATTGGTTAGAGCACGTGCTGGATGAACATTGGCCACAGTGCATGCTGGATGAACATTGGCCACAGTATGTAATGGATGAACATTGGTTACAGTAAGTGCTGGATGAACATTGGCCACAGTGCATGCTGGATGAACATTGGTTACAGTGCGTGCTGGATGAACATTGGTTACAGCACATGCTGGATGAACATTGGCCACAGTACGTAATGGATGAACATTGGCCACAGTACGTGCTGGATGAACATTTGTTACAGTACATGCTGGATGAACATTGGTTACAGTAAGTGCTGGATGAACATTGGCCACAGTACATGCTGAATGAACATTGGCCACAGTACATGCTGGATGAACATTGGTTACAGTAAGTGCTGGATGAACATTGGCCACAGTACATGCTGGATAAACATTGGCCACAGTACATGCTGGATAAACATTAGCCACAGTACATGCTGAATGAACATTGCCACAGTACGTAATGGATGAACATTGGTTACAGTACGTACTAGATGAACACTGGTTACAGCACGTGTCGGTTTGATTAAAAATCATTATTCTAACAGTTTATTTTACACATTTTCTTTAAAGCAGTCGCAACGATACAACCATCCCTTTGAATAAGTAAGGGCAAATGGGCGTGTGTGTGTATGCGTGTGTGTGTGTGTGTGTGTGTGTGTGTGTGTGTGTGTGTGTGTGTGTGTGCGCGCGCGCGCGCGCGCGCGCATGAGTGTGTGTATGTGTGCACGCGTGAGACCGTGCGTGTGTGTGCGTGCACGAGTGTGCATGCGCGCGCACGCGCGTGTGTGTGTGCATACATGCGTGCGTGCACGTGTGTAAGCACGCACGTGCGTGCATGCGAGTGTGTGTGTAGCCTATGTGTGTGTGTGTGTGTGTGTGTGTGTGTGTGTGCACGAGCGTGCGTGCATGCAAGTGTGTGTGTGTGTGTGTGTGTGTGTGTGTGTGTGTGTGTGTGTGTGTGTGTGTGTGTGTGTGCACGCGCGTGCATGCGTATGAGTGTGTTGTATGTTTGTGTTTGTGCGCTACCAAGCACCTCCTTCTCCTCCCTTTCCTCTCCTTCCTATTCCTTTGAATGAAATTATGTGAAATCCTGTTCGCCCCTCTCCAGTCTCTCTGCTGCCTTCAGCTTGGCTGCCTTCTCACCTCTTCTCCGGAGAAACTATCCAACTCCTCTTTTGTGTAGTGTGAGTAAAGCTTTTGATACAGCGGCAAGCCCGGGGGGGGGGGGGGGGGGGGGGGGGGGGGGGGGGGGGTATGTGCATGTCTGTGTGTGCGCGAATATGATCCCGTTGACGTTGGGAGAGCTGGAAGTCACACACACACACAGCGTCAGTGGGTTTGGCAAACTGACAGAGCGGACACACAGACATTCGTGGTTTAGTTCAAGAAGTGCAGCGAGCACGCTGTCAACAAGACCCCAGAAGTTGCGTGAACAAAACAGATGATTCACGCCTGCCAAGCAGGGGAGTTGGCAAGCAGCCAGGACCATGATCATGTTTGGGAAATCCTCTGCGTCCTGTACTGAATTCAGGACCTGTATGCTTTTTCACAGGTGGGGGACTGATGTTTGTAGCCTGTTAGACCTTTGTGTATTGACAACACACACGCACACGCACACACACGCACACACGCACACACACACGCGCGCACGCACGCACGCACGCACACACACACACACACACACACGCACACACACACACACACACACACACGCTCGCTCTCTCTCTCTCTCTCTCTCTCTCTCTCTCTCTCTCTCTCTTTAGCGACAGGACAGTCTTGCTTTAGCACAGCCACAGAACAGCCATAGACCGTTTCCAAAGCACAGAAGTACGGAGTTGACAATGCTTATACTGCTATTATTAGACCTGTAGACTCTGAGATTGATAGACTTGGCAGTGCCATTGAAGAGCGTGGCAAGAATCCTGGCAACTTCTAAGCCGGTGTCTGGACTGACTTGTAAGAGTGCATGTGCTTGAAAGTGCAAGTGCTTTAAGTTTATAAACAAAACTTTTCCAAAGTGTAGGGAAAACACTTGCAGGCCTGCTTTTGTACTTCAGCACTTCCACTTCATGCACAGGTACTCTACCTTACCGGGTCGGTCCAGACACTGGTTTGAAGGTCTTGTCAGGATTTTCGTCAAGCCATTCAATGGTACTAGCTGCTAAGTCACGTCTGGGTCTCTATCAGTCTCAGAGACTCCTGGCTTAGCAGTAAGAGTAAATAATACCGTAAAAGCCATTTTCTATTCTGTGGTAACCGTCTATGGCTGTTCTGTCGCAGTGCTAAAGCAAGACTGTCTCCTATAAACTGGAGGCCCTAGCACTGGTCACTGGCGCCCTAAGCATGACGTAGCTCCTGAACTACCAATAAGTCAGAAAACCCATCCTCTATGAGCCTATGTATTGAACTGCGGGAGTTCATCTGTTTGTTTACCTTACCATCAGTGAACATACTGGACAACCGATCCTGTGACAATGAAGTGTTTTCCCTAGACTTTTGTAGAAGTTGGTTTTATGTACTTAAGCACTCGCACGTTCACGCACATGGACTCTACCTTCCCAGGTCAGTCCAGACTCTGGCATGGAGGTCTTGTCAGGATTCTTACCAAGCCCTTCTGTGAACCAACAACTAAGTCCAGTCCTTCCCTCTGTCAGTATCAGCAGAAAAAGTAACCCCATTCCTCTTTCTGGTATCAGTCTGTAGTAGCCAACTGATCCAGTCGCAGTATTGTGATTGTCAAAGCCTTCCTTCTCTATGCCGTCGTAACCGTCAACGGTTGTCCAGTACTTTCGCAGTGCTGAGGCGAATCTCTCCTGAGAACTGGAGCTCTAGGATTGGCCCGCCACTGCATGGTATCCTGAGCGCGACCTTGCTTCTGAACTAACTTCAAGTGAACAGGTGCGTCCTCTTCGAGCCCAGGTATCGTACAACTGAGTTCATCTGCTTGTTTACAACTGTTTACAACTTTCTCTGCAACTGTATAAGTCTCTGGTACAACCAGTACTAGAGTACGGACATTCTGTCTGGCAACCCTACCACAAGTCACTGTGTCAGGATGTAGAGGATGTTCAGCGCAGGGCAACTAAACTTTTAGCATCGCTTAAAGATAAACCATACCCTGAGCGTCTCTCTACTCTCGAAGTTCCAAGCCTGGAGCACAGAAGAAAAAGGGGTGACAAGATCGACTTGTACAAGTTTATACATGGTATTCACCGGAGTGACAAACCACCGTTTGAATTTTTCACCAACAGGGGCAGCAGAGGACACTCCTTGAAATTATCCAAAGTTCATCACAGACTGAACTTTAGGGGAAATTACTTCTCTCTTCAAGTGATCGATGTTTGGAGTGGTCTTCCTGACACTGTAGTAACAGCCCGTACAGTCAACATCTTCAAATCACGATTATACACCCACTGGAAGGAACTACTGCTGACAAAATACAATCCAGAATGTTTGTCGACCTAGATAGTCTCAGTCTGTGACTCTCTTCCTTCCACGCATGCGGAGTATTTTTTTTTTTTAACCCAGATATTATATATTACAACGGTGAACAGGCCTCTTAAAGCCTCAAACACCTAAGGTTCAAGTTCAAGTTTACCTGACCTTCAATGAACACTTCTCATGCTCATCCGCCGAGCTCGTCATACAGCACCCTTCTTCTTCTTCTTCTGTGTGGTGGCCACAATCAACACTCTGATTATTTTGCAACAGAATAGAGGGTTTCCATGAACCAGCTGCCCAACTTAAAAAAAAAAAAAAACTTTTCTTTTTCCTATGTAGATTTGAAATAGCTCTTCACGTTGCATGAGTAGATCATAACATTTACGTCGGAACACATTTACACACACCCTGCCCACTGACTGGGTCAGAGGGACGAGAAGTGACGGGCAGGCATCCTAGTGACGGCCCCCCCCCCCCCCCCCCCCCCCCCCCCCCCCCCCCCGCCGCAGCGGCCCTCCTACCAGCACACCCCCTACCCACTACCTACCTAACCAAGCACTCTCACATTCATACAGGACAGTTTGTGTTTGTGTTTGTTTTAATTTTACACCTGAAGTTTTGCAGCAGCGAGACTGTCAAGAGTGTCAGCACTGAGGTGAGAGGTGACTCTGTTTTTAAAACTGTCAGGGGAGTCTGCCTCTACAATGTGTGCTGGGAGTTCATCCCACTCACGGATGGCTCGGGGGAAGAATGAGAAGAGCCTATACTGCTGTTTATGATTTACCAGGCGTTTAAACTGTTGTCATGTGATCTTCTGTCTCTTACTGTTGGTTTTTCCAGGACACTTTTGTTGATCTGCACCAGGTCAGATCTTATACAACATGGTGACCCTTGACGCTTGGCGTCGCTTCTGGAGAGACGGACACTTGAGCTTTTCAAGCATGTCTGTTACACTTGCATGCTGGTGGTAACGGTTCAGGACGAATCTAGCTGCCCTTCTCTGGATGTTTTCCATTTTCTTGATGCAGCCTATTTTGTGGGGTCCAATACTGAGCTGGGGTACTCTAACAAAGGTCTACGACGAAGGTTAGGTACGCCTTTTCTCTCAGCTCATTTGAAGCACCTTCCAGATGACGTCTCAAGAATCCAAGGGCTTTGCTTGCTTTCTTTGTGATGATGTCAATGTGTTTCGCCCACTCTAGATCTGTCCTCAAAGTGACCCCCAGGTATGACGCTGATTGTACTGTTGGTAGCATGTGTCCGTGCATCTGGTATTTGTCACTGATGGTACTTTTGCTGCGAGTGACCCTTAGCGTAGCACATTTGCCTGGGTTGAAGGCCATCTCCCATTTCTGTTCCGGGGACCTGGAGACGTTCTAGATCTTCTTGTAGGTGGGCATGATCTTCTCTGGACGCAATTGTGCGGTAGATGGCGGTGTCGTCTGCAAACATTCTTGTCTTTGAAGTCAGTTTCTCAGTAAGGTCATTAATAAAAGACAGGAAGAGACATGGTCCAAGGACCGACCCCTGCAGGATTCCTGACTTGACGTCGATGAAGTCTGACTGAGCCCCCTCGTCAACAACTGCTTGGCGTCTGTTGGATAGGAAGCTGGAGATCCATTTGTTGATCTTGCCTCGTACGCCATAGCTGTGGAGTTTGTGCAACAGGAGTGAATGGTTCACCTTGTCGAAAGCCTTGGCGAAGTCCAGCACAAGGATACCTGTTCGCTTTCCTGAAGCCATGTCGGAGGTCACTCTTCCACTAACTCAATTAGCTGTGTTTCGCAAGACCTCTGCTGCCTGAAGCCATGCTGCTGGGGACACAGGATTCTATTCTGTTCCAGGTGCGTCATTGTGGCATGTACGATGATGTGCTCGAACACTCTGCAGGCAATGCAGGTCAACGAGACTGGGCGGTAATTTACGGGGTCATAGTGTTCGCCTTTAAAAAAAAAACAGGCGACACTAGGGCGTTTTTCCAGTCTGCGGGAACGCATCTAGAGTCCAGAGAGGCTCCGTAGATGGTGGTGAGGGTAGGGGCGATCTCAGAAGATGTTTCTTCAAGAATCTGGCACTGATGTTGTCGGGGCTTTCGCTGGGTCCAGCTTCATCAGCAACCGCCTTACGCCTTCTTCTGTAATATCTACCGAGTCCAGCACAGGGTAATCTCCATCAGTCATCTTGCACTTCTCTTGCAGTTCTTCCTGAGAGCAGGTCTTCCCATCGCTGAATGCAGACTGGGAACTGGTTGTTAAGCGCATCTGTCTTTTCCCTGGGCTCCATTACCAGTTGACCATTCACTTTCAGAGGGGCTACAACAAAGTTGGCCGATTTCTGGTTCGTAATGCAGCTCCAGAATCGCTTGTACTTGGGTGCATGTTCAGTGGGCTCCTCTGTCAGAGTGGTGCTGATGTGATCCCAATAAGCTCGGCGCAGGTGTCGTTGGGCTTGGCGCCTTCTGGCTCTGGCCTCAGCTTTGCGATCGTCGCCATCTCCCTTCTTCCACTTTTTGTAAGCTCGGTTACGTCGGTTTACTATGCGGCGAAGCTCGGGAGTAATCCATGGTTGGCTATGGTTGGGTTGAGATGTCTTGGAAGGTATGTGGGTCTGAACTGCCTCGAGGAGCGCTGTTTTGAAGTATGTCCACAGGCCCTCAGTGTCTCTTCTTTCCATCCACTTCTTCCCTTGTCTTCTTGACAGCGTCTTTCAAGTTGCCCCAGTCTGCCTTGTTATACAGGGTAATAGTTCGCTCTACTGGTTTCTACCACAGAGGGACGATGTTCAGTTCTGCATAACTACTTCGTGGTCAAAGGTGGCATGGCTTCAATTCATGAGATGAGTTGTGGGGTGTTGTACATGATGAGGTGTAATGTGTTTTCACCTCTTGTAGGAACTGTCACCATTTGTTCCAGTCCCATGCATCACACGTGTGTGTGTGTGTGTGTGTGTGTGTGTGTGTGTGTGCAGCCTCCCAGTGAAGTGCGCTTACTTTTTGTCATATCAAGGACTTAGCAATGATGAGATTTTTAAAAGACGCATAGGTATTCCGTCAACGCTGTTAGTACTGTTTGAGGAACTTTGTCACACTACAAGTGAACCTTAACATTGTTTTGTGTTTTGATTGGCGTAATTGTTTATTGTCAAATTATATGTTAGGAGAGACGTCAAATAACCAGTAAATCCCGGGCAGACTTTGAGCAAAAATTGAACGTAACAGAGGATTAAGTCTACTGCTTTTGGTTAAAATGGAGTCGAACACGCCCGTGCTGCTTACACCTAGTTAACGAGTTTTCACGTAAGTAACGACGAGAGTCTACATCTCCACTGCCGGTTTTGCGCGACTAGGCCTACGAGCAGACGGCGTTTTACGCTGGTGGCGAGGCGTGTCGTTGCTTTTATTGCGACGAAGTTTTGGCGTCCTGCCGTTTTTCAGCCACAGATTCAGCTGACAGGTAGATTTGAATAATGTTGCTTTTAAGAAGTTTGTTTTTCTCTCAGTTGTCTTTAGAAAACAACATGTTGGCTAGCACATTCACTGACTGACGCATGGTGATGGCTGTGTGATCGATGCAAAAATTATCATTAGTAATTTTGAGCCTAAAGGCTGACATCATGATCAAGTTGATACCTGTAATTCTGTATCTGATTCTAAATCGTCTAGTGGTAATCATGGGTTGTAATTGGGCGGATTTACCTGTACCTGTAACGGTATTCGGGGACGGTTTAAGTTGGTCATACTCGACACTGGTAGCACGAAATCGGTTAATTATCCATCCAAGGACTGAAGGAGCCATGGAATGGTGGGTGATGGGGACATAATGATAGTGGGTAGAATTAGTAAAACTGAATTAGACAGAAAATGAAACGGATCGTTTTGACGTATGGGTTAGTATTTTTTGTGAAGTTGGAAAATGTGATGTATTTTTGTGTTCATATTCATTTTCACAACTGAATATGTATGTCTACATAGTATTTTTAGGAACAAATGTGAGTATTTTTGTGTCATATTCATTTTCAAACATATGTATGTCTACATTATTAGGTACACATGTAGCAGTCCTTAATAATAAACCAGACCCTGTGTATCATTGATGATAGGGATTTTTCTGTATTTATTTCATAATTTGATTCACTCCATCTGATACATTTTTAGAATGCTTCAAACAATTAAGTAGTGGGGAGAAAACAAGTGCAGGCTAACAATTCTTCAGTCATTATAGTAATGACTTGGCAAAGATTTGAACTTTTAGGGGAAAAAAATAGGGGGGAAATATATTATAAATATGAGAACCCTTCACTAGCTGTCTGAGGGAACCATTTTTAGAATGCAGCAGATGTAGAAATTTCCAGGTAGTTTTTAGTTGTCCTGGGAACAAAGTGATGTGAAGAAATTCACTTGGGCCCCCCAAATTTCTACTTATCTACCTGTAGTTAAGAGAAGAGTAACATATCTATATATATATCTATATATATATATATATCTACAGACAGTGCAAGATTAAATCAGCAATTTAAAAATGATATGCTCAGCACAGGTGTGAGGAAAATTCAAGAGAGAGAGAGAGTGGAAGAAGTGTAAGGATAAGAAAATAAATCTTTCCATCATATAGAATATGAATGGAAAAATGTGTCCTGCTGTGCACAGAAGCGTATAAGAAAAGAAAATAATAGAATAGAATTCTCACATTCCAGTCTGCATTGAAAGTGATCGAGGCTCTGTCACCCTTCAGTAGCACAGTAAAAAAAAAAGAAGAAAAAAAAATTGGTTGCCCAACCGACATGTGGAAAGAACATTTCCGCCTTTCTGTCAGAAGATGTGATTGTCCCAGACAATCGGATGGATCTTTTGAGCCTTGTAAAGTACACGATGGCCAGATCGATCTTGAGCTTACAAGTTGATGCTTGACTGTTATGATGATTATTGCTTATGTAAAAGGCCAGTTCATCATTCCTGGAAAGCAACTGAGCATACGTTGCAATCTGATTTTGGCAGCTTAGGCGACAGAGAAGAGAGAAAAGCCCAGTGGACATCAATCCTGTCTGTGAAAGTGCTGACAGATGGGATACAGATAACATTATCTGGCAAACTTTTCCAGAAAGATACCATTGTTTTGAAGAAAAGTTGTTCTCTTTTTTCAGGTCAGCAACTCCTGTCCTGGTTCCGGTCTTCTCCTTGACAAATAACCACGAGGATTTGTGTTTCAGCTTAGCTTGAGCTGATGCAGTTGCATTCAGTCTGGTCCTTAGTTTCTGACATTCCATACTCGCCTGCTTTTCTTGCCTTATCAAACTCACAGGTTTTAGGACCCTTTTTTTGTTTTGAGCTAATGCTTTGTCGATTTGTGATTCTTTTGGACAGATGCAGGGCTCCTTTGTTCATCCACATTCCCGTTTCATTCCGTAAGCTCTGGTCCAAGTGACATACTCCATGGTTATATCCTTGATTTTGGCTTTGAAAGGTCCCAGGCTCCATCCATGGGTAAAAGTTACAGGATCATATTCCTAGAACCAACATCTCAAAGGAACTGGCAAGGAACAACAGCCAGTGATTTACATTACACAGCATAAGCAGTAACACTGCCAACTCGTGATTTTTCATAAACAGCAGCTGAGGTGAACAATTTTGTCCTTGGGGTCAACAAAACCATCAAAATTGACTTTCATGGAAATATTGTGGCTTCTGAGGAGTCTCGTTACATCACAACAATCAGTCTGAATACTGAATTCCTCTCTGTTGTTGGAAATGCTTTGACTGGAGGAGTCCGGGCAAGCTTTTTCTTTTGTTCTTTTTTAATATGTATATCAGTTATCAGACCTTTACTTTTCCAAGTTCCACATAATTTGTTTTGTTTTTTTCGTCCTTGTCCTTTCTTCCTGTTTTTTTTTTTTTTTTTTTTCTTATCCCCCTCATTTTTCAAGTGGAGTCCTATCTTATCCTGGTCTCACTCACTCGGTCTTCTTTTATATTTTTTTTTTACAGGCTTTTGCTAACCATGCATTGTGTGTGTGCGTGTTCCATTAACAATGAACACTCTTATAATGATTTTGAAACTAGGTGTCTGGTTTATTTATGTTAAAATGTTTGGTTTACTTGCACTTTCAGTTTATCACATTTAGTGCTTTCATCAAAATAAAACAAGCCAATGAGCAAAGACTACAGTAAAAATGAAAGAAAAAAACAGAATATGTGTGTGTGTGTGTGTGTGTGTGTGTGTGTGTGTGTGTGTGTGTACATCCGTGTCTATGTATGGACATGTGTATTTGTGTGTATGTGTATGCGTATGTGCAAGTGAGAGAGAGAAAGAGAGGGACAGACAGTGAGAGTATAACATATACAGAAGCAAATGTAAGATCGTTTATGAGGATACAGAGAAAGAAAACTTCTTGTAAAAGTGTTTTTTGTTTGTTTCATTTAAATGTAGATCAACACGTTCCTCAGATCATTACTAATCGAACAGTGACTCCTTAACACCATTTCAAACATGATCATGATTAACTAATTTACAGATCAAAATCTAAGTAAGATTTCTCGTTAAAGATATTTCCTTTAACTATCTAACTTGTTCAGAGTTTTGTAAGCCAGTGGCTGATAACTTTAATTGGAGATGTGTTTTCAAATAAATCAGGTCTTCAGCAAAGGATCAGAATCTGTATATCATGGAATATTTATTGAAAACCTGTTCAATATAATCTGATGAATCCCAGCAATAACAACCTTCGATATTTTTTTCTTCTTAAACTTTCATATTTGTTGAAATGAATATTTTTGTGGATAAATAAGAACAATTTTCTGGTGAAAAACTCTTACTCTTATCTCTGTAATAACTTTATTGCCATGGACCATACTGATCTGTTCAGTTTTATTTCAGATTTTCAAAGCTATTGCTCTGCGTTGCAAATTGTGTTTCTGTTGTGTCTGTGGCAGGTTCAGGATGGCATCTTTGTGACTTGATTGAACAGCACAAGAACAGAACGTCTCTTTCCTGCTTCATTCCAAATCACTTCCTCAGCATTTAGTTCATTATCTGAATTGGTTTGACGCAAGAAACATGGTCCTCTCACAGCGCAGAAAGAAGAACTGTGAGTACGAGACGTGTTTTACACAAACAAGTGTTTAGCTGCAGAAATAAGCGTGTAGCTGCTGACTTGGTGGTTTGAAAGTTGTCAGGATCTTCCTCAAGAGGCCTGTCTCTGGTAGCTCACATCTGGAAAATCTGGTCTGTGGTCCATGTTGTGTGGCGAACAGCTTAAAATTGTTGCTTAGCAACACACATCATGTCATTTAGCTACAGGGAGACCTGAGTGAGAGCCTCCATTAACAGACCCAGGGAAGATTTCGTGATGGGATCAAAAGCTAGTGATTCGCAATATGTTGATTTTTGCATTTAAATAAAAACACACATTAGAATGTGTTTTCCATCTTGGGAACAAAGAGAAAGGAAACTATGGTGGATCCCTGTGATTACAATGGGATATTGGCGGCAGTTTTCATAAAAGGGCACCAGTTTGTGTGTACACACATTTCCATGCCTGCATTCTCATGTTAGTATGTATCCTACAAAATGATTCAGCCATTTTTGCTTGGAACAAAAGGTGCCATGTGTGACCAGTTTGTAAGTAATGAAGTAAAACTTTTATCCAGGCCTCTTTTTATGTTTAGGTGACAAAATCAAGAAACAGCTTTTAATCCACAATTTTTTTTTTTTTTTTTTTGTCTCTTTAAAAGATCTGTTTTAAGGTTCTCTTCCTTTTCAGGATTGCCTTGTCTTACACAAATATTTTCACATTTGTACACATGTAGTCACGTGCAGGCATAACACATGCATGCAGGCACACATGCATACACACACTCACTCAAACTCTGTGACGCTTTTACATGCAGAGGCACACAATGTCTCTCTTTCACACTCACACACACACACACACACACACACACACACACACACACACACACACACACACACACTCTCTCTCTCTCTCTCTCTCTCTCTCTCTCTCTCTCTCTCTCTCTCTCTCTCTCCCTCCCTCTGTGTCACACACACACACACACACACACACACACACACACACACACACACACACACACACACACACACACACACACTCACACACACACTCAGCACACGCACTCAGCACACACACACACACACACACACACACACACACACACACACACACACACACACACACACACACACAGAATCATGCGTACACAGGGTTATGTGTCCCAGAAATATGTGGTATTTCACTGGATTAAGCGATGGAATATTGATAAAAAACATCAGCTGTGTACTTATAATGATTTCATGTTCATTATTATTGATTTTTCTGTCTATTGTCATGAAAGTTGAGTTTGTTTTATGTGTATTGTTTTACTGTATTTTGTGTTGATACCTCTTCATTATTTCATTTCGTTTTTCCTTCAGACCTGAAGATACATGCCAACAGTTACAGCACTTTCGATCAGAGTGTCTGTCACCGTCATTGATCTATGCAATGCATAGTGAGTGTGGTATGTTCCTCCATGTGTGATATTTGATGATTCATGGCCAGAACTCCCAAGGTTAGGTTCATGCCCCTACTGCATATTGTGAAATCAATAAATCCATAGTGACTCCTGGGAGAGGAGGTAGGCGACCACACTGAAACATCAAAGAGGTAGTAGGCCGATGCTGAGACGTTTTTTTTTCCCCTATCTCATTTGTTCCTGGCTGAAAAGTGTAACAGGGTGCTGTCTTGCTCTTTACTAGTTGCTAGTCTTTTGTTCCCACACTTTTTCTGTTATTCGTTTTTAGTTACAGAGGCTGTGGGTCACTTCTGACTTTACCTTCATTTTGTAAAAGATGAGTTTAGGTGTGTGTGTGTTGTATTGTTACTGGTATTAACTATTATATAACATCATCATCAAAAGAGTATAGCACTCTAACCATCACTCAGGTCTGTCGGATAGGAGCGAAAAAGCATGCCCTGTATGGGAATCATACCATTGGACCAAGATTCTGTCACTTTCCAGGCAGGAATGTTATCGGCAAAGTCTCCTTCCCCTTGTCCCGTCCTCACTGTGATTGAAGAAACATACTTTCATGGTCTCGTTAGCATAGTTGCACTTCAATAGGTTCTTGTCCCTACACAGATCTGAAACATAGAGGTACTTTGAGTAAGAGACCTCAAGACAAAGGACCATGAACACAGGAACTTTATGTGTTTACAGTTCCTTCCAAACTGAGAAGAATTTCTGCCATCTACCACTAGTAGCAGCTTACAAGAAAATAGTTTCACGAGAATTACACTAAGTCTCTGTTTTTTTTACACACTCAGATCTTTTGAAAGGTGAAGAGGCTTCATCATGCATACCGTGTGATGAGCAATTGACTGCAAAACATCTCGCAGCAAACTCCATGTTCTTGCTCAAAAACATTGCACCAGATGGATTTTTTTTTTTAGTTTAAAAAAGTATAAGTTTTCATTTCATTTAGAATACAGTGGAAAATAGATCTTATTCTAAGCTGTTCAACTTGTTTGGAATGAACTTTTATTAGTAGCAGTGTCATAAATGTGTGCATGAAATCATTTGCGACATGGTAGCACTACTGATAAGGCCCCTTATGGTCAGCTAGGCTGCAAACAAGGTACAATGAAAAGTATCAAGTGAAATTCTTTTGATTTACAGAAACAAGGCCATTGCTGACTACCTTGGTGCCAATGGCTTCGTCACTGCTCTGGAACATTTTCAGAAGGAAGCTGCCATGGTAAGGGGAAACAATTCACCTTTCTGGAAATGTGTACACTTAATTGTGAAAAGCATACAATCACTCATATATATCCAAACAAACACTCATATCCCTCATAATCCAAAGTAATTTAACTATGGCAGTTTAAATAGAATGGAAATGACAAGTGAAAATTCCTAGTGTGGTTTTGGGATGCTAAATTTTGAATGGCATTGGGTTGCAACAGTTTACTGATCATGAAATAAAGATTATGCATGGAAATATCTGACCTGTCAAAATGTAGGTAAATGTCTTTTGACTTTGTCAAGAAATCTGAGGATCTGACCACTACAAATGTTCTTGATTGTTGAAATTGTAACTGGAAAAATACCATGGTAGTTGCATGGAATGCAGACATCTAAAAACCAAGGAGAGCACTGGTAATAGTTAAGGCATAAGTATTATTGCTTATTGAGAACATAGGCTTACATGCTTGTACTCATGTGTTAGGATGGAAGGCAAGAGAGTCATTAAAAAAAAAAACACTACAGAGTTGAAAACTGTTAAATCAGATCTGTTTTAACTTTTTGTGTCAGTTGTGTTTGATGACAGTCTATGTTATAGAGAGGGGGGGGGGTGGGGGGGGAAGAAAAAATCACTTGATTAAAAAGAGCGCGTGTGTGCGTGCATGCGGGGGTAGGGATGGGGGTATGTCGGCTCCTCTGTGTGTGTGTGTGTGTGTGTGTGTGTGTGTGCGTGTGTGCGTGTGACCACAAATATATAAACAACACAGTCATGAAATTTTGTGTGCTTTTTCTCACTTTCCTGTCCAAACAAATACCTTATCCCTGCTTGGCATGAACATTATCATGTCATCATTAAAAGGAAATTTTACTTATTGCTTTTTCTCACTTTCCTGTCCAACAAATACCTTATCCCTGCTTGGCATGAACTTTATCATGTCATCATTAATTGAAACAAAAACAAAACAAAAACAAAAACAGAACAAGAGTAAAATTGGGGGAGCAGGGAACTAATCATGCCTCTGTAGCTGTTCAGGCTGGAAGACTGATTGCCAATGGTGATTTTAATTGCGTGAATCATATCAAAGTATAGTTCATTTTTTTTTCCTCTTTCTTAGTGAGGGAACATACCCCCTTCTGTTTTTCTGAGTTTAGACTAATTTTTTCTCCACCGCTTTTGGGTGATTATGGATCCTCTGAAGCGACCTTTTAAAACTGCTTTCATTTCAGTTGAGGAAGCTTTTTTTTCACTTCCTTCATAAAGGAGAACTTTGTAAATGTTGTGCTTTATTGCTGTCTCTCTCCAGCATTCAGCTCTGCCATCATACACAGTGCTGTCTCTTGTCATCCTCCATGGCATCTTCTTTGGAGCAGAGTACTGCGTCAGCCCTTCATGTTGCTGTTAACCCCTTAGAGCCTATACACATAAGGCCTGTGTCTTTTGCTCTGAATGTTGCTTATTTGAACCGTGCAACTCATGTAGGAATTGCTCCGAGGCAGCATTATGGAATATTAGAAATTCCAGTGTCTGTGTAAACCTTTAGCACAGTTGGCCATTTTTGGTAAGAGAATTACCCGCTTTTCCCAGCTGTGACAATAGTAGTTCCGAGATTTAGGGACAGGCTTGCGTCTCCCCCCTGTCCACTCCCTCCTCTCCATTACACAAATATTGTTTGATGCAAATAGGGGTCAAACCAGGTATGGAGGACGACATTGATGAGATGTGTGAAGAGGGTTTACGGAATGGTCTGTCATTCATAAACACTCTCGCCCCTCTTTTTTCAACCAGTCTCCTCATTCTCAGGGGGTACATGTGAAGTCTTTTTTTTTTTTTTTTTTCTTTTAAAGTAACTGTGTCTAACGAGGTTTCCCACTCTGTTTCGGCTTAAAAGAGTACTGTAGTGTCGTTAAGCTTTGTATCAGACTATTACCAATTTCCAGTTTGCTTTAGTTGGGTATCCCTTCAGTTCAGACTGTGTATACCTGGAACAGTTGTCCATCAACAGGGACACTTATGGCTGCTGACACAGTGTGTTAAAACCCTGACCTGCCTTTTTCTGCATTTTTTGTCAAACCATAGCAGTCATATTTCTGTCGTTTCAAGAGATGGGCATGACTTTCTCTCTTGTGCATCCGTAGAAAGGAGACTATCTTTAGAGATATCCCTCAGAGAGTTTGTGCTTTGCAGAAGGTTTGGCTCCTGGGGCATCTGCTGAGCTTTTGTTCTAGCTCAAGTCCTCTCATCTCTGTGGTCTGGAGAGGCAATCTTTCGGTTTTATTTTCTTCTGATGATGATCTTAGGGCAGCTATGAAGCAGTAGCTTTACCAGAAGCCTTCCCCTGAAGCATTTGTCTGGACAAGTACATATTTGTAAAAGTGCCTTTCATAGTAAAATTCCTTTTTACTGCTAGATTTGGGAGCAAATGTTTATGTTATGTATGTTTTGCTGACAGTGGGAAAAAAAGGGTTTGTTTCCTTTCACGGTTTCAGTCAGATGAAGTGGGAGAAAAAACAACGGCCTGCTTGAAAAGAAATGGACATCCGTCATACGACTTCAGAAACGGGTAAAATGAATTGGAAATCATTAGACTGTGTTTGTTAAGGATGCCAGTGGAGATAATGTCAACAATTGTTTTTTATGTGTTTATATATAGAGAGAGAGAGAGGAGAGAGAGAGAGAGAGATTTATAGATGTATATGTTACTTTTATTATCGATTTTGTTTTCAAAACTATATTACAGTAAAGTTCGGTCTATTGAGCCCACCTGTATATAAGCCGCATCCACTAAAATTGTTAAAAATCTGAACTTTTTTCACAAATAAGCCGCAGTGGTTTATAAGCTGCAGATATATACAACAAAAATAAAGCTCATAATCCTAGGATTATCACATTTATTCAGTGTCATCATCGTCCTGTCCACTGAATCCGCGGAAGTCTTCTTCTTCGGTATCGGAGTTGAGGAAAGAAAAGGATTTAAAAAAAAAAAAAATTTTAAAGTCAGGCAGCCGGTTCGTGGAAACCGCTATTCTGTGTGCAAAATAATCCAAGTGTTGATAGTGGCCACATAACAGAAGAAGAAGAAGAACAGAAATAGTAGCGCTTCCTCTGCCATCTTGTCACTGACTTCAGCCTCGTTTTCACTGTTGCTTTCCTCTTTAAGCAAGGTGAAGGTCGCTGCTGCTCAGTCGCTTGCACTGTCTTCTGCTGCAGCACACTGTCCAGCCTTGCGAAAACCATTGATGATGGTCTGAATGCTTCAGTGTTTGCGGCTTTGATTTAAAGGTGTGAACAGTTAACATGATAAGGTGAGTGACAGAGAAGCTAAGAACAGACAAGGGTGTGATGCTCCTGGAGTAGAAAAAAATCCGCAAATAAGCCGCAACGTTGTTTAAGCCGCAGGGTTTAAAGCTGTGGAAAAAAGTTGCGGCTTATAGACCTAACTTTACAGTAAAAGAATTTCATTGGTTAAGAGCCATGGTGAAAATGGCTTGTGATTAGAGACTGACAAAAATGTGGAATTTAAGAATATGTTTATTTTCCATTTATAGTTCTCTTTGACAAAATAATGTGTGTCTGCTGTTTAAGTTTGACAGATGATAACAGTGAATCATGGTTTTGTCATTCTCATAAACAGATGACAAGTAATCAAAGGTATGATCTAATGAACAACTGTGTTTAAAACAATACCCATAAGCTCTCGAAAGTTTATACCTTTTATTTTTCTTTAAAAGCAATATTCCTAGCATTTTTAAAAAAGAAGTTGGTAATCACGACTGGCAGTACAGTGGTGTGTGTTGGACAGGTGATGGACCTAGAATAATAATAATAATATAATGAATACTTATATAGCGCCTATTCTCGGCTAGAGACCAAGCTCTAAGCGCTTTACAATCAACACTCGTGTGTGTTAGACAGGTAATGGACCTAGAAGTTGGTAATCATGACTGGCAGTACAGTGGTGGTGTGTGTTAGACAGGTGATGGACCTATTCACGACTGGGTATTCACGACTGGCAGTACAGTGGTGTGTGTTGGACAGGTGATGGACCTGGTGATCATGACTGGCAGTGCAGTGGTGTGTGTTGGACAGGTGATGGACCTGGTGATCATGACTGGCAGTGTGTGTGTGTTGGACAGGTGATGGACCTGGTGATCATGACTGGCAGTGCAGTGGTGTGTGTTGGACAGGTGATGGACCTGGTGATCATGACTGGCAGTGCAGTGGTGTGTGTTGGACAGGTGATGGACCTGGTAATCATGACTGCAGTGCAGTTGGACAGGTGATGGTGGTTGGGCTGTACAGTGGTGGTGTTGGACAATGATGGACCTGGATCATGGCAGTGCAGTGTGTGTGTTGGACAGGTGATGGACCTGGTGATCATGACTGGCAGTACAGTGGTGTGTTGGACAGGTGATGGACCTGGTAATCATGACTGACTGGCAGTGCAGTGGTACAGTGTGTTGGACAGGTGATGGACCTGGTAATCATGACTGGCAGTGCAGTGGTGTGTGTGTGGACAGGTGATGGACCTGGTGATCATGACTGGCAGTACAGTACAGTGTGTGTTGGACAGGTGATGGACCTGGTGATCATGACTGGCAATACAGTGGTGTGTGTTGGACAGTGATGGACCTAGAAGCCAAGCTGTCCGATGTGGTGAAAGAAGTGATGGACCTGAACTCCGGTGCACCCACTCGTGACCGTCGCTAGAAGCCAACCGTCAGAGTGGCTTCCGCGTGCACCCCAGAGCGCTACTCCCTGAGTGGACCGCGTCCGCTGATGACACCGCATGCCCGTCACCAGAGTGCTCATGCACCCAGTGTACTCCCTTGTGGTCTCCTGCAGTGAAGATGCCACCATCAAGGTCAGGGGGTCATGAATGTGCTCAGTCCCTGGAAGTTTGGAACGTTACTTGTTCGTTGAAATTTTTTTGTTGTGTTGTAATATATATGGCCTTTTCTATTTTTTTTTTTCTTCATTTTGTGAAATTTTGTTTTCCAGCTTAAAATTATTCATGAGAAATGAGCTGTTTCAGCCTGTGTAAGAGCAGTGTCACAACAGGTTTCTGAGTGAGAGATCTGTGCTGCTGTCTCCAGGGAGAACATGTCACCATAGCACAGCAACCCCCCCCCCCCCCCCCCCAAAAAAAAAAAAAAAAAAAAAAAAAAAAAGGAAAAAACCCCTCACCATCCTTTTTTTTCCTTTATTTTTTCCCATTTCAACACATGTTTTAGATAAGTTATCCATGTGGATTTTCTCTCAAAACTTTCTGTTATGGACAGTTTCCTTGTGTACATTCTACACATGTATACAAACATGCATACATGCACAGACATGTGCATGCAGCTTGAAACTAACTCCATGCACACACTGTGGTTCATTCCTTTACTCGGGGGAAAGAAAGAAAAAAAAATACACACACACACACACACACACACACACACACACACACACACACTCACCCACTGACAGATGGATAGACAAATAGTTGTAAATTCTGAGCCAGTCTGAAAGAAACTTGGAAGAGTGAAAACCTGCAGGAGACTGTACAAATGAAGCTGACCATTGCAGTGTTTTTATCTTTTATTCAAGTTTCTACCTCATGTGTATGTGTTTTGGAGATAGGGTTCCTGCAGTACAATGGATTTTGATTGTGTAAATCAGACGCATGCACCACGCACACACGCGCACGCGCACACACTTACAAACACACACACATGCACACACACACACACACACACACACACACACACACACACACACACACACACACACACACACACACACACACACACACACACACACACACACACACACACACACACACACACACACACACACACACACATGCACACACACACACACACACACACACACACACACACACACACACACACACACACACACACACACACACACACACACACACACACACACACACATTGAGGCAATGAACACACACACACACACACACACACACACACACACACACACACACACACACACACACACACACACACACACACACACACACACACACACACACACACACACACACACACACACACACACACACACACACACACACACACACACACACACACACACACACACACACACACACACACACACACACACACACACACACACACACACACACACACACACACACACACACACACACACACACACACACACACACACACACACACACACACACACACACACACACACACACACACACACACACACACATCTGAGGCAATGAAGTGGCTGATCAATTAACCAAGGATGCCGCAAAGAAAGACCATAGAGGAAGAATTCTGGTTCTGCATTCCCGTACTGATCCAAAACCCATAGCTCAGGTGTACGTCAAGATCTCTGTCAGGAGTGATGGAAGCTGCAGATGGATAACACAGTCTTTGAGATCTGTCTAATCCTTAAAGAGGTTTTACCATCTTCCACTGGGGGCTGTTAGATTAGAAACAGTTTTGTGCCAGTTATACTCGGGCCACTTGCTAAAGACCCATTTGTATCTTTTTAAAGGTGAAGGATCTCCATGATGCATTCCATGCGATGTACCACTCATCATGAAGCATGTTTCTGTAGAGAGCTGGGATACAGGATATCCGATATACACACTTTACAGGGGGGCTTCATGAAAACCTTGTTCCACCTGGTACGATTTTTGACTTCTAAAAGAGATGAATAGTTACATTGCTGCCTAGGGTTAGACCTAGTCTCCCAACAAAAGAAAATGCGCCACTCACTCGTAGCTTTCGACAGCCATCCGGCCATCTTCCTCAGCGATGCTGTTGCTGACTGAGTGAACTCTCAATTCAGATCACGTGACCATGGGACATACCTAAGTCACATGACCGAATCAGTGATGAATATTTTTTTTTTCTGATCTGAAACTTTATAGATAAGATTTTTAAGCATCTTTGCATGTTTTAGAAAATATGTTTCCATAACTTTTTTGTAATTTTTATTTTTCAAAATATTTTTAGTTGTACTGAGAATTGACTTTGATGAGATGACAGCCCTGACATGGTCCATGGCTATCGACAGGACTGTTATTAACATCAGTTGATTTAAAGATTAATCTGTCTAAATTGTGCTAACATAATTCTGTTTGTCATTGTGAGTTATTTTGGTGTTTTTTTTTTTTTTTTTTTTTTTTTTTTTTTTTTTTTTTTTTTTTTTTTGTATTTTTGGAGTATTCTTGACTCAACCTGTTGTTTTGTGTGGTGTTCAGGTGTGGGACTACGAGACAGGGGACTACGAGAGAACACTGAAGGGTCATACTGACTCTGTGCAGGATGTAGCCTTTGACCCCATGGGCAAACTTCTAGGTCAGTACAGATTGCCGAGTTCGCATTGACCTTAAAAGTTGCTTAGATGATGAAGAAAAGTCCAAAGAAACTCTGAGGTGATCAACCGTTAAAGTGCTCTGTGATGATATAGGTGTTTCATGAATGGTGGGGGAAAAAGGGAATGGTCAGTCAGTGCATCATCAACAGACTGCCTTGCCAGGTGTGTTGAAAAAGGTGGGGTGGTGGTGCAGCACCAGGAAAGAGGGAGTGGGGAAAGTAGGGGGTAGTATTAAAGGGAGAAGGGACTGGTTGAAAAGGAGCAAAGAAGGTCTGAACTGATTATCATCCTTCAGGTTGCCCATAGTCAAAGACATATAACGCAGTAACATGGAGCAAATCTGTAGACTCGGATTAAAGCCAGCTATAATCGCAAGGTGTGGCCACGTATTGAAGGTAGAAGGAGCCTTTTTAAGTTCTGTATAAATCAAAATAATTATTGCTGGATGTGTGTTGTGAAGCACAATGAGATCTAGGCAAGAGAAGAAATGAAATGAAAAGAAAATTCAGAATGTTAGGGTGGACAGTAGTTTTCAAGATTGGAGAATTTTACTGTGTTTAAGAGTGCTGTGATTTTGTAATGTTGATTGTGATTGGTGGATGTCATGCTTTTTTTTTTTTTTTTTTTTTTTGATGTGGACATGCGCATTTTGATCTATAAATGCTGCTGGGCGGAACACTGTCATCTCTTACTGGAAAACACATTGTTTTTCTTGATCCAGAAGAATTAAGATACTGTGGGTTCTGTGTACCAGTCAGATGTTGTTCAAATTTCGGTGCAGATCCAGGTGAAAGGGTGGATCCATGATCCAATGGATCTTGACAGAGGTGTTTGCACGCTTTCAAGTGCCCTTCTATTTATACTTTTGTTTCTTGCTGCGTCCTTGTCCTGTATGTTAGATCAGTCAGGTTTGCTTGTGGAGGCTGTACTATTTGTTTGTTTACTTTGCCAGCTAGTGTGTGTTTTTGTGAATGTTAGTTTGATATCCATTTTGTTGTTGTTGGCAGCCTCCTGTTCGGCAGACATGAGTGTTAAGCTGTGGGACTTCAGAGCTTCGAATGTCTGAAGACGATGTATGGTGAGTTCCAGCTGTGCTGCACTCAGATTTGCCAGTGTGGTGGTGTGTGTGTGTGTGTGTGTGTGTGTGTGTGTGTGTGTGTGTGTGTGTGTGTGTGCGTGTATGAGTGTGTGTGTGTGTATGCGTGCAATTGCGTGAACGCATGTGTGAACAGAGGCTGTCTAGGTAAAATTTGAATTGCCAAGTTGTGTTTGAGGTGTGGGCAATTTTTTTAAATTACTAGATTAATTTTCTAGAGTGCTAGACAAGCTTGGGTACATTTTTTTTGTTTGTTTTGTTTTTTTTTTTTAAGCACCTGCAAATCAAAATTGCCCTGAAAATTTTGTGTAAGAATCTAGTTATGGGTGTAGATTGAAGTGCATGTATCTTAATCATTTTTAGTGAAGTTCCTGAACTCTAGACTAATGCAGACGTGAAAGCCTTGCACAATAACCTAAAATTCTGTGGTCTTAAGATCAACATGATTGCACTGGGGTATTTTCAGTAGGGAGTGTCGTTCTTTTGGGTTATCCCTTGATGACTTGGTATGGATTGCTGTGTGTGGACTACTGGGTGGTGGTGATGTTTCATCAGCACATACCCAGGTGTGGTTGTGTACAAGGGAGTAATGTCAGTGGAGGGGGAGAAGGGGGAGATAAGTGGAGGGGAGTGGAATAGGAAGGATAAGACTAAGAAGAAAACGTGAGTTTGTAAAGGTGACAGGAAAAAAGTGTAAGGTACTGGACAAAAAAATGATTTCAGTAAGGTGAAACAAACCCGCAAAAACCATATGCAAAATCTGGTGAAATGAAGACATGATGGATGAACTGGGTAACAAAGAGCTAATGTGCAGACTACTTTAGCACCAGAAGACAGACATTGCTGGTCAGTCTTATTGCATCCAGTGTGGTGGAATGACCAAGTCTGGCTCCTGCAGAAAGAAATGGTAATGCTGACAATGCAGGACATGTAGAGGCCTGTGCTGAGATCATCTACAGTGTGAAACTTGAGGTGGCCACAACAGTCAATGATACACAAAACAAAGACCAGCCACGTCAGCCAAATCAAGACTGTAAAGCGTGATTTCACTTTTTCCTCGACTCGGCCTCTTTTACGTAAAGTGGCGTCTTAACCCTTGCCGTGCCAGATAACCAGCATAGGATTGAAATGTAGTCAGGTGGATAATGCCAGATCGATAGCTAACTGATGATCGAGGGGTAGTCTAGCATGGTCATCAGAAGTACTGTGGACCTGTGTGCCTGGTGTTCACCGGGGGACTGGTGTGTTCCCACCAGGCCATGACCACAACGTGTCCAGCGTTGCCTTCATGCCCAACGGAGACTTCTTGGTGTCTGCGTCCCGGGGACAAGACTCAAGATGTGGGAAGTGGCCACGGGGTATGTTCTTCCAGTGGTGGATTTGGCCCTTACCTCTTGTATGTGGGGTGATGTCTGGAAAAGTGCGGCTGCCATTTGTGAATGAGACCTGAAAATTGCGTATGTGGGTGTGGTTAAGTGTCCTTGTCTGTGTGTCAGTTTTGGTATGGTATGCATACACTTTAGGCTTTTGTGTGCATGAAGTGGTCAGCAAATGTTTTATTATTTTTGTTGTTATTTTATCAGTATATGCTGTTTGCCATGTAAAGAGTATTATATATATTGTATATAACGAGTCTAAAGTTTATCATTTCCTTTGACATATGTCTACACACACGTGCGCACACACACACATGTGCACACACACACATGTGCACACACGCACGCAAACTCATTTTTGCACTTTGACGTTATGTATAACAAAAGAAGAAAACACAACATCCTACCACCACCCCCACCCCCCCCCCCCCCCCCCCCCCCCCCCTTCCTTCATTCATCCCCATCTCCCCCCTCCTCATTCTGAACTACCCCCTCCCCACAAGGGGGAAAAAATCAAGACGTGATGTTTGGAGGTGGTAATTGTGCTGTGGAGTATTAGTGCGGTGAATTAGTGCGGTGAATTAGTGCGTTGATTAGTGACACTTGAGTCTACTCTTTGGATGCTATACCACATCTTATTCTTTCTGACATACTGACTTGGTGAGAAGTGTGAGAAGCAGTGGGGATACAAGCCCAAAGAGTACCAGGCTGGGAGAACTCTGCCTTGGATCTGAGGCTGTCAGAAAAAAAAACACCTGGTTTTCAGAGGCAGGAAAAACAAACATCCAAAAATAAAATGTCCACTGGGAAAAAAAAAAAAAGCAAAACACTAAATCACTCTGAATTTTGTACTGTGTCCAAGTTTCCATGATTCCACGTTCAGTGCAATGGCGTCCATGTTTTTATGGTATAGGGCAGCGCTTCTGCATGCATTAATCTGACCAGTTGAGAGGCAGGAAAATATGTTGGTGAATGCTATTTGTTCAGCCTTTTTTTCTGGCTGTGGATCACGCATAGCCTAATTTGTTCTTTTTTTTTAAAAAAAATAAAACGTCTGCATGTCACGAATAATAAATCAAAGTGAGACTTGAGGAAAGCTTGGTTGCCAACTTTGGAGATTTCAGTAGACTGAAAAGATTACAAAAGTGAGCAATTTTGATCAATGGTTTTTGACTTGTTTTCAGAAAGTGAACAGGCTGGAAATGGCGTGTGTTGTTATTTTTTTGCTTTGTTAAAAAGAGCTGAATTGTGCCAGTCATGGTTTTAACAGCGCATTTTGAACATGTGCATTGCAAGAAGCATGGTATTGCTTCAAGACCACGGGACTGCAATCGGAGCAGACTAGATTTCTTGATTGGATAATGTGTGTGTGTGTGTGTGTGTGTTTGTATATGTGTGTGTGTGTGTGTGTGGATGCATATGCACTGTTAGTGTATGTGTAATCGTGTATGTGTGTGTGGGTAATGAGTTATTTTTCTTTTGGTTTCTTTGCTTCTTGCCTAGTAATTTGCCTGTCATGACAGACCACAAAAAGGTCTTCAAAACTGCGTAGATACCCTTACGGCCAGTGGGTTTTCACCCCCCCTGGACCTCCACCAGGGCATTGATCCTGGATCCCACTGAAGCCTAAGTGGCCCCTGGACCCTGGCCTTTTTCAGACATTTTTCAAGTCAGCTACTGTCCAGCCAGCAAAAAAAAAAAAAAAAAAAAACAAAACAAAAAAAAAAAACCCCCAAACCTTGAGAGCAGAAATTTATGGCAATGTGTGGCAATTGCAGAATCTTCTGTCCCCAAAATGTGAGCTGACTTTTGCTTTTGTTAGACTTCCTGCAGTGTTACCCATTTTGGAGAAATTTTACATTGTGTGCTGTGACGGTAACCCAGAAGAGTACATTTTTTATACCTCTGCCACTGTTTTTTTTTTTTTTTTTTTTTTTTTTTTTTCTCCTATTCTGTTGGTTTCTTTATCAGTCTGTTTGCAAGATTGTGCAGAACAACAACTGACTTTAATGAAACTGGGTGGAAAACAGCCCAGGGCTAATCCATGAAGTTTTTTAAGACATAAAGCACTTCATTCATCTTCAGAAAAAGGAAACACATCATGCTGCAATACAAATAAATAAAACTTAAACTTATCATTAAATCCTTCAACTCGCCTGCTTCAACCCATTCAGATGGATGCAAAATTAACACACTCAGAGTTGTGCCCATGGTACAGTAAAGTGTTTTGATGATGATTTTCTATGTCCATGTTTCAGGTACTGCGTGAAGACGTACACAGGACACAGAGAGTGGGTGCGAATGGTGAGAGTCAACCAGGACGGCTCTCTCCTGCCAGCTGTTCCAATGATCAGGTAGTAGGCTTTGGGGAATCTAGGCACCCAGTACAATACAGACTGACTGACAGTCACGACGAACACCGCCTTGCATGCACATCTGTTGTATATGTGCACATGCTTGGAGAGCAGCAACACCCATGTAGACGTCAAACATTAACAGGACTTCATACATGAGCACCCACATAAAAAAATAAGTACTGACTGTGTGTGTACAGATGCCTTGTGATGCACACACACACACACACACACACACACACACACACACACACACACACACACACACACACACGACACACACACACACACACACACACACACACACTGGCACACACACACACACACACACACACACACACACACACACACACACACACACATACACATTGTAAAAACACCCCACATTGTGCTCACAATACATGCCCCTGAAAACAACAAAGTGGTGTGGCACACAACAAACCAAACCACAGATCGCTTGCTGCTGTTCAGCTTCAACAGAAAATGAGTGTAGGAAGTATTTACAAAGCACATCCTCTCGGTTAGAGACCAACCGGGAAGCTGTTTACAATCCATGCTCTTGTCTGCACAATGGTCTGCCTGTCTGGATAAAGCCGACTGAAGAGCTGGCTGCTTACACTAATCGTTCATTTCCTCTGTCATTCAGTCACATATTAGTTGCTCAGTTTAGCCAGCTTGCGCTGATCATTCATTTCCCGTGTCTGTCAGTCAGATAACAGTCATTTGATTTTTGACTCATTCCTTTGATTTTTCATGGGAAGGTGCATACGATGTATACATGCGTCACTGATACTAGCGACCTTCTCTTCCTAAAGTTGTTGAAGGGATTTTTACATGTGTGCAAGATGTTATGCATGTATTCACCCACAAAATCTTCGTTAATGGTCTTCGTGGACCTTTCGGGAAATGGACGGGGAACCAGTGTTCATCACAAGTGGAAAAAAATCATCTGTGCCATAATGGCGAGAGACAGAGTTGAACCCACAAGTCCTCAAAAATGGGAGAAAAAAACAGACAGTGGTTTTGACCCTTTTCAGCTGACAAAAAAATCCATTGAAGAACCATTTAGAACAGTTCTCAAGCACAAATAGTTTCAGTTTTTAACTGTCTTATAGTGTCCTCTGGTGTACTTGTTGCTTAAAATTGTGTGCTGCAGACCTATTATGTAAAGATATGTATATATGGTTTCAGGGTTTAACACGACCTGTAAGAATGTATCTCTATTTTCCATCTAATTCATCACACTCCACTTGAGCTGATGTGGTGTATACATTTTTGACTAGATGGTAGCTGTGACTTAAATGTAAATGGCATGTGCCTGTGTGCATGTCACTTTTTGTGCATTTGTAGCTGAATGTGAAAACTGTACATATGTATTGCAGGGGTGGGGTGGGGGTGGGGGGTGCGTGCATGCACGTATTTTTCATGCTTGCACTCTCTTCTCTCTCACACACACACACACAGATGCACACACAGACGCACAGACGCACACACACACACACACACACACACACACACACACACACACACACACACACACAAAGAAAAGAAAAGAAAAGATCATGAGAATGGTTTATAACGTGTGGGTGCCTGCTGTTGCAGACGGTGCGTGTGTGGGTGGTGTCGACCAAGGAGTGTAAGATGGAGCTGCGTGAACATGAGCATGTGGTGGAGTGTGTGGCCTGGGCCCCTGATGCTGCTCATTCCGCCATCACTGACGCTGCCAGCATGGAGGTCCGTTCTCATCTCTGTGGTCTGCTTCAGTTTGTGTGTGTGTTTTAGTGAATGCGTGTGCATGTATGTGAGTGAGTGTGTGTGTGTGTGTGCGCGTGCGTATGCGCACGCTTGTAGGTGTGCCAGTACGTGCATGCAAAATCGTATGAGTGAGGATGTGTAAGTATGTTCTGTGTAAGTAATAGTGTGTGAGTGTCAGTACATGTGACGAACATGTTTGTGCAGCGTATGTGTGAATTTTTTTATGTAATGTTTTGTCTTTTTTGTCATGAACACATGTTTAGAAAAATTGCTCTACTCACAAAAGGTACCTTTGTTATTCTTTTTTGTTTCGCTCTGATGTTCCTTTGCAAATCAGAAAGCAGCATTTAGGATTTTGTGTGGGGAAGAAGCTACTAAACATGATCTTAAGGGGATTAGGAATGGTATCATGCTACCCAATCATTATGCTGAACGAACGGTGCTTCAAGAAGAGTGTCAAGGTCTGGAACAATTCAGTGTCCAGAACACCAAGTTGATGGCCAGCCACAACACCACCAGCAGTGCTGATGACAGTGTCTGTGGACAAGGGCCAGGGGGCCTGTTCAGCAGTTGGCATATCTGGGATCCATCATTAGCAATGAGGGATCCACACCAGGAATCCCTTGATGACAGCAGATTCAACATCAACACTATCCAGACTGAAACCAGTATGGGAAGAGCAATAAAATCCCCACGAAATACAAGATACGCCACTGTAGGCACTGGTATACCCCATCTCCATGAATGCATGTTAGACATAGGTCCCTGTATGCACTGGTATACTCCATTTTCCTGATTGCATGTTAGACATAGGTCCCTGTATGCACTGGCATACTCCATTTTCCTGAATGAATCTTAGACATAGGTCCCTGTATGCAATGGTATACCCCATCTCCATGAATGCATGTTAGACATAGGTCTCTGTATGCAATGGTATACCCCATCTCCATGAATGCATGTTAGACATAGGTCCCTGTATGCAATGGTATACCCCATCTCCATGAATGCGTGTTGAAAGGAGAATCGAAGCCACAGAGACGAGGTGCTACTGGAAGATATCAAACATCAGATACACTGGACGTGTCGCTGGTTATCACGTGTGTCAGACCGTGAAGCAGCTGATTGGGCTGTATGGTGACCTGCTGCCATCAGTAAAGGAAAGAAAGCTGTGGGAATGACCCTGAAACCAGATCCAGCAGCCTGTCTGAAACAGTCCTCCACGGAACTGCAGAAGCAGGGAGATGGAAGGGGAGACCGAAAAATATTAATATTAAAAAAGGTGGAATGAGAACATTGCAGAGTGGATAGGGAAACCAGCCGCACACTCACTGACAGAACTGAAAGACTTGGTCACCTGTTCTTCAACGTGATGGGCCCATGGAGAGTTAAGGGAGGAGAAGGAGAAGATCCATAAGGACAGGAGGAGGGGGAGACCTGATGGACTGTCAGCACTGCTGAATGGACAGGGGAACCATTTGCACAGACCTCAAGGTTGAGACTCAGACGACAGAACTGGAAGAACCTGGTGAACTGTTCTTCACTGTGACAGGCCCTTTGAAGTTAAGGAAGAAGAAGATAAAGATTCGTGATGACACTTCAGGCTGAAAATAAACCTGTATGAACCAAGTTTTGATCCCCATGTCCATCCATGGCGTAAGGTTAAGACAGTCGCTGTTATGATAATGGGAACGGCACACACCAGTCAGTCGATGACTAAACCAAAGCATGAGCAAAATGGCCACCAGATCTAAACAGTTACTGCTGTTGTGGAATTTGGCTAACGGTGCTTGTGACGGGTTTTAAACTCAGTCTGAATTATTTTTAGGATCGGCGTGAATGTTCTTTTCTTAATATTTAGTCTTTGCCGATCGTCGTCATTTTTTTGATGACTGTAAGTGGCCAAAAATAGCCTGCTCTTGGACGTGCCATTAGTTAGCAACAACCAACACTGAAGCTGTTTTGAGAGGTGCCAATCAAATGTCATCATGGTGAATATTTTCAAATGACTTGCTGCATTTAATGTAAAACGTGCTTCGAAAATCAAGGTTTCATTTTATTTTATTTTTTAAAGAGATTGGTGAATAGATTGTTGTTGCTTGTTGGAAGCAAGATGATGTACTTTTAACCATGAGATGGTGTCAAAATTATTGTGTTAAGCATGGAATTTTAAACGCATGAATAGTTAATGATGGTTAGGACTATGAAATTTGATCATGCAATCCTGAGAATTCTGTTAGAATTCTGTTATACAGACTTCTCTGTACATGTGTGGGGTATGCGTGTTTCAAATCAGGAGACTTCTCTGTACTTGTGTGTGTGTGTGTGTGTGTGTGTGCGTGTGTGTGTGTGTGTGTGTGTAGACGTGTGTGTGTGTGTGTGTGTGTGTGTATACAGACGAAGAACAACAAACAGCCGGGCCCATTCTTGGCGTCTGGGTCTCGTGACAAGACAATCAAGTTCTGGGATGTCAGCACAGGACTGTGCCTGTTTACTCTGGTCAGCTCTTTTTCTTTTTTCTTTGTTGTTGTTGTTGTTGTTGTTGTTGTTTTTTTTTTTTTTTTGTTTAAGGGCATGGTAACATGTGCTTTTTTTTTTTTTTTTTTTTGCATTTAGTTACTTTCTTTTTCAAAATCAGGAAAGAGTATAGGAGAAAGAACAACATCATTGAGAATACTTAAACAGTGTACCAAAGTATTACCAAAGTATTGCACAAAACAGATTGAATTAAAGAATTCACTGTTTCATATCCCTACAACCACCCTTTCACTAGTTTCAGTTTGTCAGTTGTTTATTATAGTGGATAGAGTTTAATACGCAAAGTTGGAAAAAAGTCAATGATTGATGTAGTAAAAGTGCTTGTTTGCATAACCTCTGATTCCTTTGCCTGATTTGTAACAAGTTCCAGTGCAGTTTTAATTCTGTGGGTTTCATTTTCTTATAGTACATGTATTTCTGTCTCTAGTCGCTTTTTTTTTTCTCCTCTTTTGCTATTCAGTTTTATTTATACTTCAAATTTTATAGAAAATGTTGGACCATGGGCTTCATTTTATTGTTCTTCAGGATGAAGCATTTATCAAAGAATTGAGAATTTGATCCAGTACAGCGTCTGTAAGTTTTCATTTTCAGACAGGACCCTGTTAAACATTGAAATCTAATCTTTCGCAATGACCACATTTGTATTTTAAAACTGTCCGTGAATCAGTCCAGAACAGCCTGAGAACATACAAATGTTAAAAAATAAGGCTGTATTATGTCTTTTCATTGTTGCAAATTTGCATGTGTGTTTGATATTCGCCATTTTTATCATCATCAAAAGGCTTTGTATTGGCTTGCAGTATAACATAATGTGCAAAATCTCCCTCTCCTTTCCCACCCTCCTCCCATCCCCTCTCATCACCCGCCTCCTTAGAGGCTTTGTACAGCAGAGGATGAACAACCAGCATTAGAAGCATTCCTAGTGAACAGCAGAGGATGAACAGAACAACAAAACAACCAGCATTACAAGCATTCCTAGTGAACAGCAGAGGATGAACAGAACAACCAGCATTACAAGCATTCCTAGTGAACAGCAGAGGATGAACAACAAAACAAAACCAGCATTACAAGCATTCCTAGTGAACAGCAGAGGATGAACAACAAAACAACCAGCATTACAAGCATTCATAGTGAGCAGCAGAGGATGAACAACAAAACAACCAGCATTACAAGCATTCATGGTGAACAGCAGAGGATGAACAACAAAACAACCAGCATTACAAGCATTCCTAGTGAACAGCAGAGGATGAACAAAACAACCAGCATTACAAGCATTCCTAGTGAACAGCAGAGGATGAACAGAACAACAAAAAACCACAACTAGCATTACAAGCATTCATGGTACAACAGCAGCAGAGGATGAACAAAACAAACAACCAGCATTACAAGCATCCTAGTGAACAGCAGAGGATGAACAACAAAACAACCAGCATTACAAGCATTCCTAGTGAGCAGCAGAGGATGAACAACAAAACAACCAGCATTACAGCAGCATCCATAGTGAACAGCAGAGGATGAACAACAAAACAAAACAGCCAGCATTACAAGCATTCATAGTGAACAGCAGAGGATGAACAACCAAAACAACCAGCATTACAGCATACAAGCATTCATAGTGAACAGCAGAGGATGAACAACAAAACAACCAGCATTACAAGCATTCCTAGTGAACAGAACAGCAGAGGATGAACAACAAAAAAAAGCAAAGCAATGCAAAACAAACCAACAGCAACCAAAAAAAAAAAAAAAATGAACAAAAAACAGCAAAAAAAACAAAAATCAAAAAACTTTCAAGTGAGATTAATATTGAAGACATGAACATGAAATCTTAGTTAATGTGATACACTATAGACAACTATGATCAGTGCTACTGCTATATAATTCCACTTGATATGACACAGTTGGGATGATTGCAATTGGTGCAGTTGCTATAACCCCCACTTTATGTGATACAAAATGGGTAACTATAATCAGTCTGAGCACTGTGCCCTTGAAGTGATATGTGGATGTCAGCTGTAGCTGAAATTTGTGTGTGGTTTTTGTTTTTTTTTCACTATCACGTTTTCACTATTTCCAGGCGAGGGTGGGGCTGGATTGTTTCCATCGTTCCGTCTCCCCCCTTCCTCCATCTCTTTTCCTCAAACAGTAGCTGTAAAAGCCATCAACTTTGTGATTGCTTTGCCTGGAACATCTAGCTGGTCTACGGTAGTTTGTCCCTGCCACAGTGACCAGACGGAAGGTGATGTGGTTTAGCCATGTGTCAGTCCATAACTCTGTGGCCCAAAACCACGAAGCAAGGCACTGTGAAGGACAGAAGACATAGAAGAGGATGGAGCTGGCCTGACGCATTAGACCTCTAGTGATAAGACACAAGACAGACCAAGATGGAGCCAGCTAGCAGTGTGGGTGTTCTGCACCCCTCACCCCTGATCTTATATGAAGGGGACTGAACAGTTTCCACAGTAGCTGCATTCTCAGATGAATGAAATAAATGGAAATATGGTTAGGTAATCACATGGACACCCATTGCAATAGAACTGCTGTAAATGAAGATTGGAGAGAAAGAAAAGGCTCTGTCCCTCCTTATCTTAACAGTTTTTCTGCTGACTTGCTAGTTGTTGGAGTCAGCATCATTTTTTTCTGCTATTATTTTTTCTCTTGGCATCCATGTTGTGTCAAGATGAAATTTGATGATGTCTGTGGCGCCATGTTATCTTTTGCTACAGCTTCTTGAGATCTACTCAGTGTCTGAACTTTTGTTGTCAGTTTGAGGATAATTGGGGTCATATTCCACTTGCTTCCAAATGGGAAAAAAGGAATGCCATGCAGAAAATGAGGTCTATATATATATATATATTTTTTTAAAATTAGGATAGAACAATTGGTTGCACGGCGTAAACCAGATTTCCTACATGATTTCTCAGGTTTTGTGGCTAGCAGAAGTATTTTCCCTGGACATGAATTAAAAACAACAACAGACTTAACACTTTTGAAGTGTCCAGCAACAAGCATGGTGTCAGCTTTTACTCTTTGAAATCAGAACAGCAGATGTCATTAGCACGTTTCCACAGGTGTTAACTTGTTATATTTTCCCTTTTAAAAAAAAAAAAAATTCTCCTTTCCGTTCAGCAATGGTGCTCAGGTTTGAAGTGGATCATTGTGTACTTCTCAGATCGGCCATGACAACTGGGTGCGGGGTTTGAAGTTCCATGTGGGGGGCAAGTACCTCCTCTCAGCATCAGACGACAAGACCCTGCGTGTGTGGGATCTGGCCAACAAACGTAACCACAAGACCTTGAAGGCTCATGGCCATTTTGTGTCCTGTCTGGGTGAGTAAGTTCTGCACTCTAATTGTCATGTTTTTAGGATGCTGTGGAATAAAGTGTGCTTTTTGATTGCAGATTTGGGAAACAAAACAAGCATCTTGCATTTTTGGTGTATTTTGCAAATTTTATCGTAAAAGAATACGTTAGAATATCACATTATCAAAAATACACCAAACTGAATTATTTTGAAGCACACTGACTGTCTATGTGAAATAATTGTTTTGTTTTAAAGATTCACAAGCGATGTATCGTTGTTCAGAATGTAATGTGAGATTAGCACACCTTTAATCATGCTTAGCTGCAAGCTGTCTTCAGCTTTCAGTGCAGGAACTTTAGCAGTAAAACTGGTGAGAGCAGAGAGGTTTCCCAGACGCACACCTTGTCAGGAGGGTACTCTGTTTTCAGATGAGAAACACTTAACACTACATTGCTGATACATGGGTCTGCTGAGTAATGAAAATGTGTTGGTCCATTCTTAACTGAATGTACGTTTTCATAATCCTTGATCGTCTAGTCACACAGTGTAAGTGACATTGACTTGTTTGCTGTACTAGTGCATTCTTTAGTTTCATACCCAGGGCCCCCAGTTTGTGGATCTTGGTGACCATTGATTCACTGAGGAAAAAGTATGGTTCAGTATGCTCTGGGAACAGTCTTGGTTTGTGTAAAGAGATGTAAACATAGAAAAGTTTCTCCTGTATAAACATTTGCAACCGGCTTTCTGTGATGGGAGTCAGTTTGCGATGATCTGATTTGCATTCTCAGTTTGAAAGTAAGCGTTTTGTAAAATATGGATGCTAAGTTCAAGTTCATCATACTTTGGAAATAAATAAGTGAAATTTTGGAAGAAGAGATGGTTTCAAGCTTGTGACAGTGGTTTATATCACAAGCTGGTGATTTGAGGGTT
The DNA here is from genome assembly GCA_016801955.1 of Conus betulinus. Classification (NCBI taxonomy): domain Eukaryota; kingdom Metazoa; phylum Mollusca; class Gastropoda; order Neogastropoda; family Conidae; genus Conus; species Conus betulinus. The sequence goes on from JADBJO010008842.1 coordinate 53,103, forward strand.
GATCTGTAGCAACGCATGAACTATTTGGGATCCCATACTGTCCAGCACTAGCAAGCAGTGCTTTCCAGGATGTATTCTCTCCCTTGAGAAACGACGGTTCAAACTTTAGTCAAGGATCAGTCTGTCTTAGGTGCAACCCCACCAAAAATGTGAACAAGGAGTGGATTGTGACCTTAAGTTGAAAGAGAAACTGTGGTTAGTCACTGGTCCGTGATCTAGTGACCAATGCAAATGGTCCATTGACTGTATCACATGACTGTTTCAGACATGCACAGGAACAGTCCATATGTGGTGACGGGTAGCGTGGATCAGACGGTGAAGGTGTGGGAATGCCGCTAACCGCCTCGACAACAACGCTGCAAAGACCCCTACCGTTTCCTTTCCTGCATCAGCCCCAGTCCCTACCACTACACTTTCAGTTCAGTAAATCAGATAACTGGCAAGCACTTAGGAAAAACCATGAACAAAAAGAAAAAAAACAACTTTTTTTCAAATTAAGTAAAATGTGCAATCCTCAACCTGTGTGGAAAAAAAGTCATTGTGGTGTGACCTGAATGTAGGAGGCTCCTGTATAAAAGCTGAAGTCCAGGGATGGCCTGTTGGTAGGTTGGGTTATCTACATCATTGGGTCAGATTGCTTGGAGGAACTGGATTTGAGGTTGCACTAAACACTGATGACTTGACGCCGTTGGAAATAATGACAGTGCAGGACATATGAGCATGCCCAAGGTAGTTTGATTGTTGCATGTGAGCATGTGATCGTTGCTTGGCTTTGGACATTCAGAGGGAACAGGAGGCATGCTGGAGAAGTTGGACAAAAATATGTGTAGGTGTTGTCTTGTGACGTTACTGTGTAGCTGTGAGTTTGCTGGAACATGTACTTTTTGTTTTTTTCACCCTCCTTTTATGGATCACAGTCCACTTCTTTTTATCCATCATAGTCTGTGTTTTATTCATCGTAGGCCATGTTTCATGATGGAGTCTGTGTTTTGTTCATCATAGGTCATGTTTCATCCATCATGGTCCAGTTTGTTTAATGAAATTCCTCTCTTCTGATCGTTTTCACATGTTGTTGTGTATATGATTGGTTTTCTTCATTATTTCACCTAACTGGAGATGCCAATGGGTCTCTCACATTTTTTTTGTTAGGTTTCTCACCAAACCCCCATTTTTGCTGCAAAACCTTTTTGTGCTTGAGATGTGACAACCATTTTCAGCCATATTGTGTGTTACAACCCTCTCCCTCCCCCCCCCCCCCCCCCCCTTAAGATTTTTTTTGGTGGTATTACATATTGCTAGCAATAAGAAAAACATCTGCAAAATTCAATAATTAGTTTCCCTGTTGTGGACTTGAGGACAAAACTGTGTAATATGAAAGCCCTTGTGTTATGTTGGATGGCATTGTGATGAAGGTGTACAGGGCTGCTTGGTGCAGAGTTGATGCCTTGGCCAGTCAGTCCTAAGGGTTGGTTTGTGATGAAGGTGTACAGGGCTGCTTGGTGCAGAGTTGATGCCTTGGCCAGAGATGAAGGTGTATGCTGCTTGGTGCAGAGTTGATGCCTTGGCCAGTCAGTCCTAAGGGTTGGTTTGTGTACAAACCAATTCAGGAAACTGTGACTCAGTGGTTTATATCACAAGCTGGTGATTTGAGGGTCGATCCCCAGCAACACATGAACTATTGGGGATAGTTTGCCTTCCTGTCAGTCTGCCTTAGAGGTGAGCATATGTGGGTTCCCATGGGAAGACTGTGGGCTCCCATGGGAAGACTGGTGGGAGGACTTGGTTCTCACATAAAGTCTGGGCTCCTGTAAGGAGATTTTGTTTGGTTCCCATGAGATGATTTGTGTTCTCATAGACAACCTGCAGGTTTATGTAGGAGTCTCTGGGTTCATAAGGGAAGACTAGGTTCAAATGGGAACCTATGGGATCATATGATAAGAATAGGTTCATATGGGAACCAGTGGGATCATATGGGAAGACTAGGTTCACATGGGAACATATGGGATCATATTGAAGACTAGGTTCACATGGGAACCTATTGGATTATATGTGAAAACTAGGTTCATATGGGAACCTATGAGAAGAATAGGTTTACATGGGAACCTATGGGATCATATTGAAGACTAGGTTCACATGGGAACCTATGGGATCATATTGAAGACTAGGTTCACATGGGAACCTGTGGGATCATATGGGAAGACTATGTTCACATGGGAGCCCATGGGATAATATGAGATTAGGTGCACAGGAGGAGATCAGTGGGTTCACATGGAAAGACACTGTGTTCACACGAGGAGAAGATCTGTTGGTTCACATAGAAAAACACTGTGTTCACACCAGGAGACTGGGACTTCTCAGCCTGTTGTTGTTGATGTTGGTGTTTTTGAAAGTGGTGTTTGAAATCTCCTCGTCTGCAGGTATTGTATCTCTCAGACCGGTTGGCACCAGGAGCAGTTTTGTTATGCTTCTGGATTGCCAAGAATAGCATTGCATGTTTGTTGGGAAGGAAAATGGTGACAGCAAAATACCCCTGTACATTGTTAGAGCGGTAATTTGTGTAAAATCAGAGGAGGAAAAATGCAAATGCAAATATGTAAGTGTGTATGAGTTTCAGGTGTATATTAATCCTGATAACGAAGAACACAACAATGCAAGTTTCTGACCAAGAGAAAAAGAAAAAGAGAGAATAAGGCTTTGTAAATAATATCTGTGGAATTAAAACTGGTTGAAGTTATATTTGTTAAGGTTTGTATTTGGTTATTATTTGTATTTTACTGTTTTCAGTGAACATACAAGAACTTTGTTGCTATGAAGCCTGAACAGTTCACTTGTGATTGTCCAGGATTTATCTGAACTGAAACGCCATTTTTTAAGGAGAACGTCTTGATTAGATGGAAATGGAATGATCAAGCAGTAGATATTCACAAGCTTTTCAAAGTCTAGCAATATGGATTGTCCTGAACTTCTGATTTATATAAATCTAGTACGCAAGGATTCCAAAGAAGATGAACCTGTTGGAAAAGAGAGAAGTTGTGATATTTGAAACCATGTGTAGATCAACACATGAGAAAGTGTACACTTGTGTGTTCTGTTAGTTTCAAACCATCGCGTCTTTCATCAGTTGTAGCTAATGATTGTCTTTGAGCCATTAAAACGTTGCAAACATTCTGTGTTTTTCATCAGTTGTAGCTAATGATTGTCTTTGAGTCATTTAATCATTGCGGAAATTCTGCCATACTCTTTTGAAGTTATCTGCAATTTCAGTTCTGATGCGTCATGGTTATTTTACTATTATCTAGTCCTTGTTGAAAAAAGAAAAAAAGTTGCAGGCATTGTGTAACTTTATGTGCAATCAAAATACTTTTCTCACGTTTATTTTTGTTGTTTCTGTTTAAACACTTTGTGATTATTTCACCATAATCTAGTCCTAGTATTGAAAATATGTAGTTACATGCACACAGGCATTACTTTGTGTTCAATCAAAATGAGATGCAGATCTGGTCATCGATGGATGTCGGGTGAGTCGGTGACGTTTACATTGTTTTGTTGGAGTGATGGCTACATCTTTAATGTTTTCCTGAGCTAGAAGAATATAATGTGTGTTTGATGATGGGATTGTGTGTTTTTTTTTCTGTTGCCAAAGACTTTTACTTGTTTGTTTTTATTTTGAGGGTGGGGAAAGGGGGGACAATTTGTTCCCGTGCTTTATGATGTAATACAAGTACATAAATATGTCTGTATTGGCTGGCCGTCTACATTTCCATAATGACACAACTGTTATAGTATTCTGTGTAAACTGCATCGTGATTTACTGCCAGTCCAGATATCTCGCCTGAAATTGAGTATTTAGGAAATGCATAGCTCCTAGGAAAAGGTGAAATTGCAACATTGTCAGCAAGTATAATATTGCAGACCAGCAAAGAGAAATATTGCTTATATTGCCTCATCAGCAAATTTGACATGATATTGCATATCAGTACTGGTCATTTTCTTTGTCTTAGGTAAAGAAGGGCTGCATTCCCATAGACTGGTGTTCCAAAGCTTCATACTAGGAATGTATTCATGTGGAACATGTTATATCAGTTTGAAACTAGTCTGTTACAAATTTTTATACAGCTCAGATTAGATCTTCCCCCAAACAGACAAATGACACCATCCCATTTCTCAACTAATCAAAATATTGTTTTGTATTCAGAACCGGTTTGTACTTCTAGAGATGAGTCATTGTTAAGTTTCATTACCTGGGTTTTTCTTCAAGGAAAGTGAAAAGAAACGCATTCCTTCTGTTTAGGCCTGCGAATGATTGCTTAGATACTGTCCCTCAGTCAAGGACTGTTTAATTTTTTTTTTTTTTTTTTTTGAAATTGATGACAGGACCTTCATGACAGTGAAAAAAGTGTGTGAATGATTGCATGTAATCAAAGAAAAAAAAAAAGGTGATTAGTTTGCATAGGTAGGTTCCCTGTTTGAAAATCAGAAGTTAAACCTTTCTGTTTTTGTGCTGTTGTTGGTGTGGATAGTGTTTGCATAATGAGAACGATTAACATTCTTGGAGACAGTTAATATTTTTTTTTTCCCTTTCGCATTCAGTTTGCACATTCCAGTGTTTCAGGATCCTTGTATTATAATTTTTCTTTAAAGAAAAAAGAAGAAATTTTTGTATTCTTTCCTCCGGGGTCTTTTTGTATGCTTCTTTTTGTATGCTTTTGGGGGGATGGGGGATGGGTACTTTTTGTATGCTTTTTGTATGCTTTTGGGGGGATGGGTACTTTTTGTATGCTTTTGGGGGGGGGATGGTGGGGGGATGGGTTTTTGTATGCTTTTGGGGGGATGGGTACTTTTTGATGTGTATATTGACTGTATGTATGTGGGCATATGTGTTTGTACGGTTGATGTACACATACATCTTCAGCTGGATGAAGGTGGACACTCAAAGAAAGAAGAAAGAAAGAAGAAGTACATGTGGGTGTGTCTATGCAGTGAGTGTCTCAGTATTGATGCATATATATATATAGTTGCTGTCATACAAGTTGCTGATCGTATGAAATGAATTTAAGAAATTCATAAAGAGCAAAATTGAGCATTTTTAGACAAACTTACAGTAGATATAAACAGAAATTGAAAATCTACGCAAGTGTTGATGGAAACCAGTGTGCATGTGTAGGATATGTACTTTCACACACCCTTTTGTACACACTAGCACACACGCATGCATGCCCACACCACACACACACACACACACACACACACACACACACACACACACACACACACACACACACACACACACACACACACACACACACACACACACACACACATATACACAATATTAACAGAGAAAACAGTTAAGCACTCCTGGCAATGTGGGCTTGACTTTGCTGACCTTCAGTTTCATGTATTTACTGTAATGATTTTAGGAATATGTTGATTACTGATGTAAGAAATCATGAAAAAAAAAACCCTATTGTGCTCCACTGAAAGTTAGACTTCTGTGAGTTTTACTTTGGGCCAGTGACTGTGTATGCAGTGCATTTGACTTGCCACCCGGCATACTGAAGTTTTTGGTTTTGTTTTGTTTTGCTTCTTTCATAATGAACAAACTGCTATCCCTTTCATCTGTGATTTGAAAACTGGATCTCCATTTTTTTTTTTTTTTTCCTGTTTTTGTTGTTATCATTCAACTGAGTGATTGGATTTGTTGTGGATTTGCTTCATATGTTGTTGGTCACTATCTTGCGGTCAGTGGCTGGGGCTTCAAGTGCAAGTGTGTTCAGGAAAACGGTTGTGATTGCGTACACAGGTTTTGGTGCGAGTCTCGTTTTGGGCTCCATCCATGTCTCAAAGCCTGAAGGACAGCTGGGGGGTTTATCATGATCTGCGTAACCTTCATGACTTGGTCCACCTGCTTTCGTGATGGACTCGTGTGGACAGTTAGTGTCCAGATTTGGCAGGGAAGGTTGAATCAGCAGAGGGTTGCTGGTGAGCATGAGGGAAGGAGAAAGGGGACTGGTGCCAGTGGCAGTCAGTGTTGTGGCTTTACACTGTTCCATGGCACTGTGTCTGTTCAACAACAAACATAGTCTGTTCAACACCAAACATTGTCTGTTCAACAACAAATGTTGTCTGTTCAACACAAACGTTGTCTGTTCAACAACAAATGTTGTCTGTTCAACACCAAACATTGTCCGTTCAACACCAAACGTTGTCTGTTCAACACCAAACGTTGTCTGTTCAACAACAAACATTGCCTGTTCAGCAACAAACATTGTCTGTTCAACACCAAACATCTGTTCAGCAACAAACGTGTCTGTTCAACAACAAACATTGTCTGCTCAAAAACATTGTGTGTTCAACAGCACACATCGTCTGTTCAACTGAAAATATAGTCTGTTCAACAACAAACATTGTCTGTTCAGCTGCAAACATTGTCTGTTCAGCTGCAAACATTGTGTGTTCAACAACAAACATTGTCTGTTCAACAACACACATTGCTGTTCAACAACAAACATTGCTCAACAACAAACATTATCTGTTCAACAGCAAACATTGTCTGTTCAATAGCAAACATCATCTGTTCAACTGCAAATATAGTTTGTTCAACAACAAACATTGTTCAACTGCAAATATTGTCTGTTCAACAACAAACATTGTCTGTTCAACAACAAACATTGTCTGTTCATTGTTCAACAGCAAACATTAGGGATCAGATGGAAACAGCACCGAGCTGTGGTCATGGAATGCAGTGTCATTTAAACTGAATGCTAGCATTTCCCAGGTTTGGGGTCAGGAAGATAGAATCCATGGTTTACCAACTAATGCTACGTCTCCTGCAGTGTGCATTGTGCCAAAAAATTATCCTATGAAAATTAAGATCTATAATGTGTCTATGTATTTGCCACAGGCAATTGCTTTAGGTTTATCATGGTAGATAAAGTAAATGAAAAAAGTTGACAAAGACCCATTTGATATTGTTCAACACATGAGTTACCTTCAGTTCTGTGCCCCCCTTGCCATGACCTTTTCTTTGAAGTCATGGGTGACCCGTCACCTCAACAGGTGCACTCAGGGTCACAGGGGCAGTTTTACAGGATGATTGGAATGATAACGTTCAAAGCTTTTTATTTTTTTGTTTTTGTTTTTTGAATGCCATAAAAAACCATCAGTGCAGGTTTCTTCACACAAACAGTTCATGGGCTTCTGAAGTTTGTAGCTTGGTGATCAGTCTTTTGGAGAAATCAGACAGAAAAATAAACCATCAGAACACTCAAAATGGCCTGAGGAGACATGATAGTTTGCTTTTGAAAGACTCCAGAGATCACAAATAGTCTTTCTGTTTGATAGATGTTGATGTCAACATGTTCAGAGAATACAAAATGGCTGATGCTCAAAAAAAAAAAAAAAAATGAGGTGCACTGCTTCTGTGATTGTGTTGTGTGAAAAAAGCCTGTCTGTTTGGTCACAGATGGCTACATTTCAGTGACCGTCATGGTCCTGATGCCCATGGGGGGGGGGGTGGGGGGGTACATCAGTGATGAACGCTGCACCAGTTGTCTGCCTCGGATGGCTGTGGCACCTTTCATGTCATTCACTGGTGCCAGCTTTGTTCATCCAGAAAAGAACAGCTTCCTGTTATGCTTGTTCACACATATTTTTCCAAACTGGCATCAAGTTCAAGCAAATAAACCTTCTGTATGGCTGTGGCTTGACCACACTGTGTATGGCTGTGGCTTGACCACACTGTGTATGGCTGTGGCTTGACCACACTGTGTATGGCTGTGGCTTGACACTGTGTATGGCTGTGGCCTGACCACATTGTGTATGGCTGTGGCTTAACACTGTGTATGGCTGTGGCCTGACCACACTGTGTATGGCTGTGGCTTGACCACACTGTGTATGGCTGTGGCTTGACCGCACTGTGTGTGGCTGTGGCCTGACCATACTGTGTATGGCTGTTGCTTGACCACACTGCTCCTCCCAGTGCCCAGCCATTCCAAAGCTGCGGTGAACTCTCCCCTGTGGAGCAGCATTAACGACAGGTGGAGAGCTTTGGAGTAGGCCCACGACGATGCTGCACAGGTGATCTGTCTCGCCGCTTCTGTGATGATAACGAACAGAAATATGCATGTTTTGCTTTTGTGTGGATGCATGGCACTTAGGCTGAGGACTTGCCTGACTGCTAGAGTTGGTGATTTGATACTGGTGATGTGACAGCACCAAAGAAGTATGTTTGACCTTTGGTGGAAAGGGGGATGGGGAGAGGGGAGGGAGAGTCTGGGTGTGAGTCTTTCTTCACTGCTTTTCTTTTCAATGTGGTTTTCTTCAGCAGTTTTTTGTTTTTTTTTTTTTTTTTTGTTTTTTTGTCTCCCCTCATTCTTCTCTTTCACATTTTCTCACAAGTTTCCTTTCTTTTTTTTTTTTATCTTTTTAAGATCATGTTTTTTTTTTCATTCTTCTTTTTTTTTTTTTTTTTACTGTATAATTGAATGGAACCGGATTATAAGTTGTCTGTTGATGTGGTCAGCTTTTGCAATATATATGTTTTTAAGCCTGTCCTGTGATACAGATTTCTTTTGGGGTCGGACAACTTGACATGCACATCAATCCCCAGCTTGTGTTTCCATGTGGGCTGTGCAAATCTTCCTCAACTTTGTTTCTTCATGGTCCCTGGTGTAAATACGTCTTGTTTTGTGGTGTGTTTAAATAATGTCGAGTGTTCTAGGTGTAGGGGCATTCTGTCGTTGAGAATATGATTTGCTCTATGTTCAACTACTTGCTGGATAGATGGGCTTACTTATACAGAGTGTCATTTGCATGTAAGAACAAGTGGTTAAAGAAAAAGGGCTGGGGCAGGTTTTGTTGATAATAACTGATCATTTTACAAGTATGCACACAGGGGAAAAGGGAAAGATGAAATCATTTTACAAGTATGCACACAAAGAAGAAAGAAAAGATAACACTGATTTATATGAGACTAAGGAAGTTACTCAGCTTGAGTTGTGTCGCATCATTGCTGATGATTTATACAACCAATACAGCTTATAAATTTTTAAGTGGCAGTTGCAGCTAGTTTTCCACCTTTGTCAGTCATTGAAAAACAGCTAAAAACATTGATCTGCCAGCAATTGCCTTTGTAATAGGCTTTTGTTGAAATACAGCTAAACAAACAGGGTTTGGTTTTTAAACTTGGTGAACAGAAAAATGACTAAGGAAACAAAAACAAAGCAAGCTGACAGAATGATTTGCGTGGTGGAGTTTGTGTGTTGATGATGTCATCATGTCGTCGTCATGGTGTCCGTCAGGGTGCAGGTGATGGAGTTTGTTGTGTTGATGATGTCATCATGTCGGTCACGGTGTCCGTCAGGGTGCAGGTGATGGAGTTTGTTGTGTTGATGATGTCATCATGTCGGTTGTGGTGTCCGTCAGGGTGCAGGTGATGGGAGTTTGTTTGTTTGTGTCATCATGTCGGTCGTGGTGTCCATCAGGGTGCAGGTGATGGAGTTTGTTGTGTTGATGATGTCATCATGTCGGGTGTCCATCAGGGTGCAGTGATGACGATGGGGTGTTGCTGTGTGATGATGTCATCATGTCGGTCGTGGTGTCCAGACAGGTGATGGGAGTGTTGATGATGTCATGTTGCATCAGGTTGCAGGTGATGGAGGGTGTCCATAGGAGGAGTTGTGTTGATGATGTCATCATGTCCTCATGGTGTCCATCAGGGTGCAGACTGCGGGTGTTGCTGGGTGAATGAAGACCTGGGGAGTCCAGTCTTGCATTAGGTTTGAGGAGGATACTTCCTGCCTGCTCATTGACTGCCCTGACAGAGCTTGTCCTGTTGGTGTGCCTCTTGCTGTATGTGATACTCCTGTTGCTGAGCGGGTGTGTGTGTGTGTGTGTGTGTGTGTGTGTGTGTGTGTGTGTGTGTACACCCAATCAGCGCTTGCTTGATTTGAGGATAGAATGAGATTTAACATTTGTGCAGATTTTCTGTTTTTTTTTTTCTTTTTTTTTTTTTTTTTTTTTTGTTTTTTTGAGAGAGCCTGATTACAGATAGAAGTTCTGCCTGGAATCATTTCTGTAGACATTTGCATTTTCAGGTGGTATCAATAGAAATTCTGCCTGAATCGTTTAACAAACTCTGATGCTATCAACACTGAGCTTCAGAGGGTTGGCTGTACACTGTCAGCACTGTCGCCATGACACAGACAGTCCTCTCAGGACGTCCACTGTGAATGCAGAGAGTGCAGAGGCCAGCTCTTCCTTGACGTGTGGAGGAGCTTCTTTAAACATACTGTGTGTGAACGCATACATTAGAAATGAGACAACAAAACTTGCCTGCACATTAAACCCCATTGCATCCTCTGTAGAAGTGCGGGTCATCATGTGCCTGAGGTGTGGATGACAAAATGGTACAAGTCAGATCCCTGTGCGCTGGTGTCTGATTCACACACCACCTGTGAAGACAGATTCAGGCTGTGTTGACGGTGAATTCAGAATAGCCCATCCATGAACACATCACCAGTGATGACCCTCAAGGGTTCTTGCAGAGAAACACAGTAGTAGTTGTAGGCTGGAAGTGTTCAAGACAGGGGCTTCTGTGTGCTCCAGTTCTTTAGTGATGCTTTTGATAGCTGTTTGGAAAGATTCCATCCTAAAGAGGCTTATCTAAATGTGACATTGATATTCTCAATTTGTTGTGATATGTTCTGCGCTGAGCTTTATCTGTGATGATGAGGTGTTTTGTGTTTGCCGTCTGCTTTCCCTCGCCATGTTTACAAAGCGTTGGTTTCATGGTCAGAGTCTGGGGAGAGGAATGTCCAAACTTTGGGTCAGGGCATGGGAAGGGATTTGTCTTGCCCACCCTGAAGAACGTCTTCAAGAGTGGTCTGGGTAGAAAGACAAAGGTTGTGGAAGGTGGTGTATTCTCTTAGCAACAAGTCAGTGCTGATGCGCTAACAATAGACCTGTCATCATTTTGTAACTGTTCAGCTTTATTTTGAATTTTAACAGACTTGCCACAAAATGATCAGAACGTTCAATCTATACATGATTAAAAAGTTTGTTAGGTTTATTTCTTAAAATGTTCAGATTTTTGATTTCTTGTAAATTTCAGCAGTGAAGAAAATGCTGTCAGTTCTTTCTTTTTTTTTTTTTTTTAATGCAGAAGGTGTGTGTGCATTTACCACAGAATGCTTTTGCTGTTTATCAGTTAAAACACTGGGAAGAGTTGAGATTTTTGCATGAAAGTAAGCTCCATTATATCATAGCAATATAATTAGTTTTGGATCCTTCCCCAGTCAAAAAATTTCAATCATCTCTTGTCATAAGGATTCCCTTTGTTCTCTACCATCTTGTAGGATGAAAGAATGACCCCTGACCTTTATCAAAACAGCACTGTCAGAGAGAGAACTGCATTGTTTGGGTATAAGGGAAAGATGTGCACATGGTGAAAGTCGAAGCTAATGGCCTGTAGATTGGATTGAAACTTGCTATGAAGCTAAAATCTGCTTTAAGTGGACGACGGTTATAACTTTTTTAATGTGTCAGTTGGGCACGAAAGTTTAAGCTTGGGCACATGATCATGGAGTTAATGAAAGAAATCCAAACAACTTTGAAAATTATCTTATCATAATTTGTAGAAAGCATCATCTTTGTTCAGATGAACTCTGAATAGGAGGGAAGGGAGCTGGGTTGAGAAGAAGACTGTGTCATTGGAGGCTGATTGACAGGCTTAGCACTGGTAATACACATCCAGCTGTGCATCAGACAGATCTGTTGACAGGAAAGTTTTTACCATAGCTGGGATACCGCTTGTTATGCTTGTAACATTGATTGCATATGAGGATTTTCAGTAAGTATTCCTGTGTTTCCCCTCCACTTGGTATCAAAACAGATTTGAGACGGACACTGATACAGAGTGGGGCATCTGGATGAATTTCCAAGTTCTCAGCATTAAGAAATTACAAGGGTACTTGCATGAAGTAAAATTAGATATTCTTTTACAGATGTATGTGTGAACACACCTTTATGTATTCCTTTGTGTGAATGTCGGGCTTTTGCCTTTTTCTGTGATTTGTTTTTTTCTTTTCAAACAAGTTTGTGTTCAAGTTGCAATGAATCAGAGACAGGTTCCATCAGATGTTTTGTGTGATGTACCTGTTAAAACACATCATGATGTTACAGATTACTTATTTCATCAGAACAGCTCTACAGGTGTGAATATTGTTCTTGGATGTATTTCTAGCATCCAGATTCAGTGTGTCTGCTTTTTACTTTACGTAGAGCTATCCTTTTTACCTTTTTTTTTTTTTTTTCAGTCTTCTCAGTTTGCAGTTTTTTATAATGCCATAGTTATGTTCGATTGCTCTGTCTTTTTCATGTCAAATCACTGCAGTTTTTCCAAGTCCCCTGTGATAGGGGTAACAGAAATGTTTTGGAGTTTGGAGCGGCAGCCCTGCCACCAAGCTGTCCTTGAAGAACCATTTCATCTTTTTCTCTCCCTTTTGTGTTGCTGCCTGTGTTCTTTTTTTTTTATGCTCAGGTTAGCTCCTTGAATGACAGAATTTGAAGAATCATTAAGGAAGACAAGCTGTCTCTTTTGATAATTATGAATTGTGCAATATATTTTGAAAGGTGGTTGGTGGTGGTGGTGGGTGGAGGTGTTAGGGGGGGGGGGGGGGGGGGGGGGGGGGGGGGGGGGGGGGGGGGGGGGGGCGGACTTGTGTTTTTAAACTAAGTTTAGGGGAGAATCTTTTTATGACAGATTCACACTGGTAATAGTACTCACAGTTTAGTTCCTTCATTCATGGAATTGAAATGATTATTGGGAGAGGCATGCTGTTTCTGCTGTAATTTGGAATTGTGCAATGCATTTGGAAATTGTAGCTTTTGGCTGATAGCCACTTGTTCATTGCAGATGTTGACCTAGTCGCTGTGTTCATGTCACCAGATGAATTCTTGTCACTATCCCCCGTGATGTTTGGAGAGTTTTCAGGATGGTTCTAGAGCTCTGTTCTCTCTTCCTTGAAACCTTCAGGCGTAAAATTAATGGTACTGGTTTCCCACGAGGCAGAATTTAGTGGTTAGCTGGCCAGCAGTTCTTACAGATGAATTGTTCCCACGCTAGAGCCTGTGAATTGTCAGGAATGCCCCATGGTTTTTACAGGGAGAGAGGAGTGTTAAGTAAAATGCCCGTGGGTTTTACAGGGATACAGGTGTGTGGGAAAAAAAAAAAACGCCCCATGGGTTTTACAGGGAGATGTGTGTAAAGAAATGCCCCGTGGGTTTTACAGGGAGACAGGTGTGTGTTAAGAAAAAAAAACGTCACATTGGTTTTACAGAGAGACAGGTGTGTTTTTAAGAAAATGCCCCATGGGTTTTACAGGGAGACAGGTGTGTTAAGAAAAATGCCCCATGGGTTTTACAGAGAGACAGGTGTGTTAAGAAAAATGCCCCATGGGTTTTACAGGGAGACAGGTGTGTTAAGAAAAATGCCCATGGGGTTTTACAGGGAGAAATATCCAGGCCGAAGGGTCCCATATCCTTGAAGGGCTGATGAAACGGGAATCGATAGGCAAGACTGTAGAAGAGACTCTGTACATGGTCCAGCCTTAGTTGTCAGAGACTGGCAGGAATGTGACGACCTGGATCTCCTGGGCACTGGAGTGTGGGAGAGAAGAACAGTGGTGGAAGGCACAGTGCTGGTCTCCTCATGATGCTTGGCTGTGCTGGATTGTAGACTGCAACCAGGACAGAACTGTGTGTCCTGCCATGCTCTTAGTCCCTCAGTGATTAAAGTCTCAAAACAAGTGTTTTTTCATGGGTGCAGTGCTGTGCTGTGTGTGTGTGTGTGTGTGTGTCGTGTGTGTGTGTGTGTGTGTGTGTGTGTGTGTGTGTGACTTATCTTTGGCTTTGGGATTCAAGTTCTGTGAAAGGAACGGACTTGACATTTCATGGTGTGTGGTCAGGAGTTTCATGATGCCAAATGCCACACACAACCTCGAATCCATGCCGTCTTATTGCTATCATTGATTCCAATCATGCAGAGGGAAGGTGGGATGTGCGACAGAGCTCCTACATACACGAACTAGGATTTGAATCAGAAAACACTTCCCACCACTGGTGTTATCTGTAATTCAACTTAGAAAGACCACCACCCCCCCTCCCCCCTACACACACACACACACACACATGTACATACACAGGCACACGTCAATATTCCTCCTGCCATCTGATTTTCTCCTTTTTCAACTGGTCTCCCTTTTTTTCTCCCAGCTGATCACTTTTCTCTCCCCCCTGTCGTTTTTTTTCCCCCATTTATCTCCACTTGTTTCAGTAGATCACCTTTTTTTGCAGCTGATCTCCCCCCCCCCCCCCCCCCCCCCCCTATTTTCTTTTCTTTTAGCTTAACTTATCTTGTTTCAATTGATCACCATTTTTTTTTCAGCTGATTTTTTTTTTTTCCCAGCTGATTTCTTGTTTTGAGCTGCTCTTGTGTAATTCTAGCAGATTTTGATTTTTTTTTCCCCCAGCTGATTTTGTTTCAGCTGATTTTCTCTTGTTTTTTCAGCTGATTCCTCTTTTTTGTGGCTGTTGGAAATCATATGAACACTGCCGTCACTCCTGCTGCTTTTTCCCACCAAAATTGTTATCATTATATCAGATCTGAATTGAAAATATGTTGAAAAATGTATTCAAAAGTACCTAATTTATTATTTTGTGATGTGAAACATGTGCCCTAAAGTGATTTTCTTTTTTTTTTTTTTTTGTGCTCCTTCCCACCCTCCCTAACGCAGTTGAAATTTTTCCTTTTTTTTTTTTAACCTTCAAATTGTTTATGCCCCTCTCTCCCTATCTGTCTGTCTGTCTCTCACACACACACATATACACACATGCGCACGTGCACACACACACACACACACACACACACACACACACACACACACACGGCCTCCCCCCCTATCCCCTCCCACTCCTTGCCACACACACACACGCACCCCACACGCACTCACACACACACACACTGCCCCCCCCCCACCTCACCCCACCCCATACACTCCTCACCACACACACACATACACACACACCCGCACACCATACATGTGCGTGCGCGCGCGCACACACACACACACACTTACACACACTGCCCCCCCACCCCTCCATACACACACGCACAATCCTTACCACACACACACACTCCCCACCACACACACACACACACACTAACACACAAACACACTGCCCCCCACCCCCCCCCCACCCTCGCCCCCACACACTTTTCACCATACACACACACACACACACACACACACACACACACACACACACACAGACCCACACACAAACACTCTCCCCCTCCCCCCCACACACACACTGCCCCCTCCCCCACACACACACACACACACACACACACACACACACACATTCCCATCACATAAACACGCGCGCGCACGCACGCACGCACGCACGCACACACACACACATGGGCGGCCGTGGCCTCGGAACAAAGCACACCTTATCCATAGACCAGGACTGGCACAAGAGAGTGACCCAGTCTTGGTCAGTGGAGGGTCCAGCACAGCCAGTTCACTTGCATGAAGCTGACCAGCGGCGGGAGGCGGGCAGCCAGCAGGGTCAACCTGTGGTGGGGGCTGTGGTGACTGGTCACAATGGATCGGCACCAGGGAATGACGGAGCAGGATCTGTGGGATCGGGTAAGATCTCTTCCATTGATCTGACAAGTTTTCCTTTCACTGACTCGAGTTGGTATGCTGTGAGCGATGTCGTATTGCGACTGTCTTCTTGTTTGGGTCCGTGTGTGTGTGTGTGTGTGCGCGCGCTCGCGTGCGTGTGTGTGTGCGTGCGTGTGTGTGTGTGTGTGTGTGTGTGTGTGTGAGAGAGAGAGAGAGGGAAAGAGAGGACGTCTCTATAAGTGTGTGTGTATGAGTGTGTGTGTGTGTGCGGGCACGCGCTCACGCATGTACGCGCACGTGTGTGTGTGTGTGTGTGTGTGTGTGTGTGAGAGAGAGAGAGAGAGACAGAGAGAGGAAGAGGGAGAACGTCTCTATAAGTGTGTGTGTGCGCGCGCGCGCACGCGCATTGTGTGTGTATGTGTGAGTGTGTGTGTGTGTGAGAGAGAGAGAGAGAGAAAGTCTCTATAAGTGTGTGTGCGTGTATGCGTGCGTTTGTGTGTATTAGAGACGAGAGAGAGGGTGGGGAGGTGTGTGTTGAGAGAGAATATTTCTATAAGTGTATGCGTGCGTTTGTGTGTATTAGAGACAGAGAGAAGGTAGGGAGGGATGTATTGTTGGTTGTAATTTTCTTCTGGGAGTCTCGGGTCTTCTCTGCCAAAATTGCGCTTTTTAACTAGCAAAACGTGTTCATTTTCTTATTAAAAAAAAAAAAAGAAAAGAAAAACACCACCTAACAGCTTCTGGTCTACTGTTTTCTGTTGTTCTTTTTTCAGAGACAATTCAATATTTTTTCACCCTCTCCCCCCATAACACATGCATGCTAATATATGAGGTTTGTCATTTTGATTTACGTGATATTGGTGAACTGTTATCGATTGATGAACCTTTGTCGTCCGTTCCCTAAGTGAGGTAAAAAGGATTGATTAAACTTAGAGAGAGAGAGAGAGAGACTTAGAGAGAGAGAGAGACAGACAGACAGACAGACAGAGAGAGACAGACAGACAGACAGACAATGAGTGAAAACGAGTTAGGCACAACAGAAAAAAAAGAGGTTTTCTTGCCACGAAACCTAGAGGCACGTAAAATACATGACCACACAGCAGGGATCTATCGTAAATCTCGTCTGGTGACACACAATATGTCACGGCAACACCGCCGACCATCTGCTGTGCACGACACTGTAATAAGAAACCGTCTGCGGGCATG
>JADBJO010008842.1:72500-77500 GCA_016801955.1 Conus betulinus
TGCTGACACAGTGTTACCCATGACACACAAATATCAGTCTTATCATTGACAGCGTCAGGCAGTTTGTAATGTTGCCATGGACATATTCAAAATACCAGCAGTGTTACCCATGACATGTTTAGACATCCAGCAGGGTGTTATCCCTGATGACCAGTGTTACATCTGACACATTCAGATAATTGACACATTCAGACTGTTAGCAGGGTTTCACCAATGACACATTTCAGACAATTAGCCGTGTTACCAATGACACATTCAGACAATTCGCAGTGTTACCCATGACACATTCAGACAATTAGCACTGTTACCATGACACATTCAGACAATCAGCACTGTGTACCAATGACACATTGAGACAATCAGCAGTGTTACCTATGACACATTCAGACAATTATCCACTGTTACCAATGACACATTCAGACAATCAGCACCTGTTACCAATGACACATTCCAGGCAATCAGCACTGTTACCAATGACAGATCCAGACACTGTGTAACAATGACACATCCAGGCAATCAGCAACCAATGACACATTCAGGCAATCAGCACTGTACCAATGACACATTCAGACAATCAGCACTGTTACCAATGACACATCCAGACAATCAGCACTGTTACCAATGACACATTCAGACAATCAGCAGTGTTACCAATGACACATTCAGACAATCAGCACTGTAACCAATGACACATCCAGACAATCAGCACTGTTACCAATGACACATTCAGACAATCAGCACTGTTACCCATGACACATTCAGACAATCAGCACTGTGACCAATGACACATTCAGACAATCAGACAATGTGACCAATGACACATTCAGACAATCAGCAGTGTTACCAATGACATCATTTAGACAAGACGACCAGCTGGGTCACGCAGACATTTCACACAGTGTTAGCAATGCCACCACTGATTCAGACATTATCGATCTTACCTATGGCAGATTCAGGCAGTTTGCAATGCTATCACTGACACATTCAGGAAATCAACACTGTTACCCCTGACCACATTTCAGACATTATTACGAATGACCTATTCCTGACAATTCGCATTGCATACACCTATTCAAGTGTATGAATGACACATTCAGACAATTAGCAGTGTTACGAAAGACATATTTAGACAAGTGCTCAGGTATGAACGGCGCATTGACATTAGCGGTGTTACCCATGACACATCCAGACAATTAACAATGTTGCCCATGACACATTCTGACAATTTACAGGGTTACCCCGACACATTCAGACAATTAACACTGTTACCCATGACACATTCAGACCATTCAGCAGTGTTACCCATGACACATTCAGACAATTGGCGGTGTTAACCTCTGACACACTTAAGACAATTAACAGTGTTAACCCTGACACATCATTCGAGCAACTGGCGCATAACCTTCTGACACAGTCAGGCAATTCATATTCCCTCTGACGCATTCAGACAATTTGCAGTAAAACCTCTGACACATTCAGACAATTAACAGTATAACCTCTGACACATTCAAACAATTAGCTGTGTCACCCCTGACACATCCAGGGAATTGACAGTATTTCTACTGACAAAATCAAGCAATGATTAGTGTTGCATCTCACATTCAGACAATAAGCAGTGTAACCCCTGACACAATTAGGCAATTTAGTACTCTTACCACTGACACATTGAGACAATCAGCAGTGTCACTTCTTTCACTTTCAGACAATCATGAGTGTTACCATTGACGGATGCAGGCAGTTCGTAACGTAACCGCTGACAGATTCAGAAAATTAGCATTGTCAGCACTGACATGTTCTATTTCTGTGTGAGTAAACACTCAGACAATCTGTAGCGTTTTTGCTGATAATCTTAGACAAACAGCGGAAAAGGGAAGGGAAAGTGGTTTCGTTTGTTGGTTGATTTTTCTTTTTTTCTCACGTCTGTTATGAACGAAGATAGCCGGTCATTGATCTTTTGTTCTCAGATGGATATTTTATATGACCTATAAATAACGAATCAAACACAGTGGAATGAACCTATCCTGTCTTATTGACGAAATATAACACACATCATTTCACAGAACTGTCTGCAGAATCTACCATGTATCAGGAATCATTAAGAATTGGTTGGACTTAGTTCAATCGAAGCAAATGTTTTGCATTGCATGTTTGCATTGCCGTCAGTAGATTTCTTTTTTTTTTTTTTTTTTAAGTTAAATCATAGCAGAGTTTTTGATCGAAGAAGTAGTCTGCTAGACAATACAGTTCAAGTGTTCTTATTGGAACCAGTGGCAACATGTACACTCATGTCTGAATAAGAGCCAGGTTTGAGACACAAACTCCGGCAAAAAACACTTAACTATTATCAACTATTATGGTATAGTTTACTGAGTTCAGATCCATTCGCGGTCAGGATAAATGCTCGTGCTTGTGAGGCAATTATCTGAATCATACAATTATCTTGTCATACTGAACGAGTAGCCGTCTGTCTGCCATGTTTTAGCATACTAGTACTATTCATTTGCTTGGGGAATTTGTAGTGACAAGTTAGAACTATGCGCAGTTTTCATTCAGTTTAAACTCATCTTATTCCCGAAATCGGACTCACTCATTTCAGACCAGCTTATACGCTGGAGACATAAAGATAACTGAGAAATCCTTCATTTGTATTTTCCCTCAAAACTATCTCTATTTTCAAAAATAAAACGTTAACGTCATTACTTTTTTTAACTTTGATTAATATTCATGAATTTTGCATGTAGCACACATAAGGTGTCTGTATCTCTCAGTCCTGGTCAACATACTATACAATCATCTCTTGACCAGAATAGAAACACTTTGGCATCATCTCGACCATCCCCTGTCCTCAATGATAACCAAAACAAAATGTCTCAGGTCTTTCATGACTCGTTTTCGTAGTCATGTCACTTTTCTGTTTCCTCTCCACGTTTCTTGCCTTCGGTGAGTTCGTGGCAAAGTCTTGGGAGGTGATTCACCCCAAAGTTTTCCGGTATGAGTATGCCTCAACGTTTTCAGAGGTGAGTTCGCCTCGACGTTTTCAGGGGTGAGTTCGCCTCGAAGTTTTCAGGGGTGAGTTCGCCTCGAAGTTTTCAGGGTGAGTTCGCCTCGAAGTGTTCAGGGGTGAGTTCGCCTCAGAGTTTTCAGGGGTGAGTTCGCCTCGAAGTTTTCAGGGGTGAGTTCGCCTCAAAGTTTTCAGGGGTAAGTTCACCTCAAAGTTTTCAGGGGTGAGTTCGCCTCAAAGTTTTCAGGGGTAAGTTCACCTCAAAGTTTTCAGGGTTGACTTCGCCTCAAAGTTTTCAGGGGTGAGTTCACGTCAAAGTTTTCGGGGGGGGGGGGGGGGGGGGGGGGGGGGGGGGGGGGGAGAGGCGATCTCAAAGATTTCAGGGTGAGTTCATCTCAAAGTTTTTAGGGGTGAGTTCATCTTAGAGTTTTTTTTTGGGTGAGTTCACCTCGACGTTTTTTTTAGGGGCGAGTTCGCCTCGAAGTTTTCGGGGATGGGTTCACCTAAAAATATTGGGGTTAAGTTTACCTCAAAGTTTTTGTGGTGAGTTCACCTCAAAGTCTCGGGGGTGAGTTCACCTCAAAGTTTTGGGGGGGTTGCTTTTATTAAAAAAATTTGGGGGGGGGGGGGGGGGGGGGGGGGGGTGAGTTCATCTCTCAAAGTTCCGTGGATAAGTTCACCTCAAAGTTTTCTGGGGTGATTTCGCCTCGTATTGGGGCTGAGTTAATCTCAAAGTCTTCGAAGCTGAGTTCACCTCCAAGTTTTCGGGGGCAACGTTCACCTCCAAATTTTTCAGGGTGAACTCACCTCAAGTTTTCGGGGGTGAATTCACCTCAAGTCTTCGGGGTCAGCAAGTTCATGGGGTCTGTCGCTGAACGGATGTGGTGTGCAGTCGCCCTGCGGAGGGAGACGTTCGCCCTGGATGGTTCTCCAACCCAGCAGTCATTGTCGTCAGTGAGGGGCTTGCTCGCTGG
The DNA here is from genome assembly GCA_016801955.1 of Conus betulinus. Lineage (NCBI taxonomy): Eukaryota > Metazoa > Mollusca > Gastropoda > Neogastropoda > Conidae > Conus > Conus betulinus. The sequence goes on from JADBJO010008842.1 coordinate 76,476, forward strand.
TGCACTGCTGACGGTTGGATATACTACAGGCATCACTGAAGAACTACGAAGTGTTAGCAGAGGTGCAGCATCTCGTTGTGGAAGGAGTGGCGGAATGCCTCATGACCACCCCTTGTTGACAGACCACCGGTGCCGGGATTTCCGGCGGGCCGAGCCTGAATGTGGCTATGTAATGCGCGGGAATGAGCGGCATAGGACCAGTGCCCCTGACAAAAATACAGCAGACGTGGCAACAATAGCCCTGACGGGATTCAACCTCACGACCTCTCAGTCATCAGCGTAAGACACTAGCATCGCATGCCAGAGTTTACGACCTCAATTGTTTATATCATGAATTTCCAGGCCGACGATGATTATGATGGGATTGGAACTCACGACCCTCTGGTCGTCAGTCCGCCATGCCGACCGCTGGCTGTGTGGGCCTTTATGGCCGCTGTCGTCGTACGTGTCCTGAATACCGCCGGGTAAAAGAGCGGGGAATCCCAGAGAGCGGCGTCACCGCACTCGGAAACTCACGACGACTGGGCAGAAGGGAGATCTGACTAGAGCTCCACAGTGGGTGGTAGAGTGAGTGAGACTTTGGTTAGCGTCATTAATCAGTCAGGAAGATATTTCTGTCACTTACATATGGGTTTAAAAAAAAAAAGAAACTCAACATGAAAAAAAAGGGTATCCTTTTGGAGTAGTAGTCTACAAAGACAGCTTCCATCTTTTTTTGTTTTTAGGGATGTTGAAGTGGATATACTAAACAGAAAGATCCTGAATGCAAAGTAGGTGCTTGATCTTTTTTGTTTTCAGCTGTTTTTCTCATTAAAATGTAAAGACATACATGTCAGGCTAAGAGTTCCGTCCGAGTCTGTAAACGTGCTTCTGATTGGTGCCTGATACGACCGTACTTCCCCTCTTTTCCCTGTCATGTTCCATGCGCACTTCGCCAGATTTTTTAAAAAATTTTTTTTATGTATATATAACTTCTTCTGCCACTTTATGGAGAGGCAGGATCCCCTTCTTCTTCTCTCCCTCCC
>JADBJO010008842.1:85000-90739 GCA_016801955.1 Conus betulinus
TCGTCGAGCGGTGGATGGGTGGGATGTGAGTGGGAGAGGAGTGAGGGGTGGGTAGGGCAGAAATAAGGGGAAGGGAGGGAGCCAGCTGAAGACACCAAATGTAGTCACCCATGACCCAAGCCTTTTTTCTTGCTTCAAAAAATAGAAATCAAACTGTTCCCATCCCCATACTTCGTTTTCGTCTGTTTCCTTCTCCTACCCTTCTCTCTGCCTGTCTCTGCCATACCCTTCTCTTTTCTCGGTCTGTCTCTCTGTCTGCCTGTCTGTCTGTGTGTCTGTGTTACTCTATGGTGGGGGGAAGGGAACGCAAGTTGACGGTGTGAGGTGGGGGCCGTCAACAAGATTGTTTTTCTATGTGACGTGTCTTCAACCCCCCCCCCCCCCCCCCCCCCCCCACCCCCAACACCGCGGACTGAGCAGAACTGCAGCTGGAGGATGACCCAGAGGAGCGCTGGCCTCCCACTACGGTTGGACGGATCTGGATGCAGATCCGCGCCAAGGATCTGCATTGACATTGAACGGATTCGTCCTGAGGCTACATCCTCATCTCTTCACCAGCTCTTCCTTAATAAAATCGGTTCGATAGGTTTAAGGCTTTGCGCCCTGTAGCCTCCGTGAACGGATCCTGAACGGATCCTGGGTCCGGACTTTGATCCAGATCCGCAGCTTCGATCTGCATCATGAACCATCGGCATCATGAATTTGCAACATCTGCATCATGGATCTGTACCATCTGCACCATGTATCAGCACCGCTCTTGGATCCGCGCCAATCCGCATCAGGATCCGCGCCACTCGCACCATCCGCTCCCTGGATCCGCGCCCTGGATCCTCAACGCATCAGGATCCGCATCACTCGCACATCCGCTCCCTGGATCCGCGCCATGGATCCTCAATGCATCAGGATCCGCACCACTCGCACCATCCGCTCCCTGGATCCGCAAAGTGGATCAGCACCAAAACGTAATAGTTTTTAGCTTTGTTCTTGGGCTACTCTCCAGCTTTCCACTAAGTTTCCTTCAAATGGGTTCCGCAGTTTTTTGCGTTAGCTTGCTAACGGACAAACCCACCAACCGACCAACCAACGACCAACCAACCAACCAACCAACCGAACGAGCTAGCTGAACAACAGCCGCCGGTGAAAACAGCCTCCCCGGTGGAGGTGACCCAGTAAGCTCAAATAAACATGATCTCAGAGAGAGGAGAGAGAGAGAGAGAGAGAGAGATGCGAGAGAGGGAGAGAGAGAGAGAGAGAGAGAGAGGGGGAGGGGGGGGGGGGGGGGAGCTACAGTCACAACAACTTGTTTGGACTAGAAACCTTACCTCCCACGGACATATTTCAAAAACATGTGTCACAACAGAACATCTATACCTACTATGGATAGCCTGACGTCAAACAACACCCAGCTGTCAGTGTGTAAAACAAGGGGTGGGGGGTGGGGGGGGGGGGGGGGGGAAGGAGAGCATGAATAAAATGAAATAGAATAGATGAAATGAAATGAAATGAAATGAAATAAAATAAGACAAAAATGAAATGAAAGGAAATAAATGAAATAAAATAAAATGAAATGAAATAAAATCAAATCAAATGAAATGAAATAGAAATAAAGTGAAATGAATAGAATGAAATAAAATAAAACAAAACGAAACGAAATGAAATTAAATGAAATAAAACAAAACGGAATAAAATCAGATAAAAAGGGGACGACTGGAGGCTATTCAGGTTCTTGTTGATATAGCGGACTGAAGTCGTGCGTCAGACTTTACCGCGTGTGTATTTGACAGGGGTCTGTCTTTCTCTCATTGTGTATCAGGCTTTACCGGGTGGGTATTTGACAGGGTTGTGTCTTTCTCCTCAGTGTGTGTCAGGCTTTAACCGGTGTGGATCTTAGACAGGGGGTCTGTCTTTCTCTCAGTGTGTGTCAGACTTTACCAGGTGGGTATTTGGCAGGGGTCTGTCTTTCTCTCAGTGTGTATCAGGCTTTACCGGGTGGATCTTCGACAGGGGTCTGTCTTTTCTCAGTGTTGACAAGTTTTTACCGGGTGGATCTTTGACAGGGGTCTGTCTTTTCTCTCAGTGTGTGTCAGGCTTTACCGGGTGGATCTTTGGAAGGGGGTCTGTCTTTCTCTCAGTGTGTGCCAGGCTTTACGGGTGGATCTTTCACAGGGGGTCTGTCTTTCTCTCAGTGTGTGTCAGAGTTACCGGGTGGATCTTTGACAGGGGTCTGTCTTTCTCTCAGTGTGTGTCAGGCTTTACCGGGGGATCTTTGACAGGGGTCTGTCTTTCTCTCAGTGTGTGGTCAGACTTTTACCGGGTGGATCTTCGACAGGGGTCTGTCTTTCTCTCAGTGTTTGACAAGTTTTTTACCGGGTGGATCTTTGACAGGGGTTCTGTCTTTCTCTCATTGTGTGTCAGGCTTTACCGGGTGGATCTTTGGAAGGGAGTCTGTCTTTCTCCTTCTCTCGTGTGTGCCAGGCTTTACGGGTGGATCTTTCACAGGGGATCTGTCTTTCTCTCAGTGTGTGTCAGAGTTTACCGGATGGATCTTTGACAGGGGGTCTGTCTTTCTCTCAGTGTGTGTCAGGCTTTCCCCGGTGGATCTTTGACAGGGGTCCTGTCTTTCTCTCAGTGTGTGTCAGACTTACCGGGTGGATCTTTGACAGGGGGTCTGTCACCCCGCGCCGTATTCATTCATTCACGCCGTCCCCCGCGCCGATACAACGCAAAAAGTCACAATGCGGTAATCTCCACGAAGAATGTCACATGGCCGTAGTCAGGAAGAAAAATATAACAACACAGTCAAATTTTTGTGTCCAGACTGCTGCATCGTTGTGTGTGTGGTGTGTGTGTGTGTGTGTTGTGTGTGTGTGTGTGTGTGTGTGTGTTCGTGCGTGTGTGTGTGTGTGCGTGCGTGCGTGCGTGCGTGTGTGTGTGTGTGCGTGCGTGTTGTGTGTGTGTGTGTGTGTGTGTGTGTGTGTGTGTGTGTGTGCGTGTGTGTGTGTGTGTCTGTGTGTGTCTCTGTGTGTTTCTGTGTGTTTGTGTGTTTTCGTTGTTGTTGTTGTTTTTGTTGTATATGATGTCAAATGTTTAAACAGGATTTTTCGCCTACAGTGCTGCATCATTATATTTTTTCGTGAATATTGGTGCATTATTACATTTCAGGTTGCATGCACAAACAGAATTTTTCGGTCCAGACTCGTGGTGTTGAGATGGCCTCTCTCTCTCTGTCTCGCTGTCTTTGGTCCTCTCTCTCTCTGTCTCTCTCTCTCTCTGTCTCTCTGTCTTTTGTCTCTCTCTCTGTCTTTGTCTCTCTCTCTGTCTCTCTGTCTCTGTCTGTCTGTCTGTCTGTCTGTCTGTCTCTCCCTCTCTCTCTCTCTCTCTCTCTCTGAACAGAGACTGCTGCATTACAAGACACACACACATGTAACCCTCTTTCCGCCGAAACAGCTGCTCTCTTTCAGCTTTGTGGACTGATGTACACTGAAACCTGATTACAGACTGAGATTTGAATTACGAGCATATTTGCATACCAGTGGATCCGATTAAATGGTCTTTTCGTTCCGTTTTAGGACATTAAGAACAGAAAGAGGAAGTATGCGTGGGGAACTGAGGGGTTGGGGATGGATGGTAGTGGAGGTGTGGTGGTGGTGGTGGTGGTGGTGTGGTTGAGGATGGGGGTAGGGGTAGGGGTAGGTTGGGGTGGATGGCTGCCTAACCGAAAATATTGGGTATATTAATAGTCTTGGGGAAACACGCACGCACGCACGCACGCACGTACGCACGCACGCACGCATGCACACTATACATACACACACGCGCGCGCGCGCTCACACGGAATTAAACAGCACAAAGCGACTCCGGGATGATCACCCCACGGGAGTCTTAAACCTAACCACACCAGGCAACAAGATTTCTGTCTTCCAAGGGGTAAGAGAGAGAGAGAGAGAGAGAGAGAGAGAGAGAGAGAGAGAGAGAGAGAGATAGAGATGTTATTAAGCCTGCTATATTTCAGTGCTGCTGAAGAGTTCCCATGGACGAATATACAATGCTTTATTGTCCACACATAGCAAAAGATTTAAGGCGTAATATTCCATTGCGATTAGTAATTATCTATCACACAAACAAAAAAAAAGAAAAAAAAAGGGCCGAAGAAAGCAGCAGTCTTCACACACACACACACACACACACACACACACACACACACACACACACACACACACACCACACACACACACACAACATTGTTCGTACACACAGCGTAAAAAAAACAACAAAAACCAGGAGTCGTAATGTCACTATAATACGGCTGGTGAGGACTGAAATGTAACGATCGTCTAGGCTGGTACATTGTTAAATTTTTTGGTTGTAGCAGTACACACACACACACACCACACACACACACACACAACACACACACACACCACCCACACACACACACACACTCTCTTCTCTCTCTCTCTCTCTCTCTCTCTCTCCGTGTTTGTACCAGGCAAAAAAAAGAACGTTTGTTGTCCACCGACTGAAAATTCTGTGTCTTTTATCTGATACACAAGTTACAAAACCAAACCCCAAACCAAAACGAACAAGCACAGCAAGCAAACAAACAAACATAACAAAAGCCGTCAACCTCAAATCAGAGTGGGGGTCGGTTGGAAGTGGAATGAGGGTCTTTTGGGGGGGGCTTGACGATCACCACACACACACACACACACACACACACACCCGCACGCACGCACGCACGCACGCACGCACGCACGCACGCACGCACGCACCCGCACGCACGTACACACACACACACCACACACACCACACACACCACACACACCCACACACCCACACACACACATACACGCACACACTCAACACACACACACACACACACGCACTCACGCACTCACGACGCACACACACACACACACACACACACACACCACACACACACACACACCCACACCACCGCGCGCGCGCGCCGCGCACCACACACACCACACCACACACATAATTAGGAAGTAAAATTCATCAGAATCAATTTTCGTCCAGACTGCTGCGTCGTTGTGTGTGTGTGTGTGTGTGTGTGTGTGGTGTGGTGTGGCTGTGTGTGCGTGCGTACTTGCGTGGTGGTGTGTGTGTGTGGTTGTGTGCGCGTTTATATATGTGGTTGTGTGGTGTGCGCGCGTGCGCGCCGCGTGTGTGTGTTTGTGCGTGCGTGTGTGTGTATTGTATGAGTGCGCGCGCGCGTGCTTGCACGTGCGCATGTGTGCGTGGTTTGTGTATATTTGTAGGTTTGTGTATGTGTTTTGTGTGTTGACAGTGCGTGTGCGTGCGTGCGTGCGTGTGTGTGTGTTGTGTGTGGGGGGTGTTGTGTGTGGTGTGTGTGTGTGTGTGTGTGTTGTGTGTCGCGCGGTGGGCGCGCGCGCGCGCGCGCGTTCGCGGGCGTGTGCGTGCGTGCGGTGCGTGAGCTCTTTGCTGTAAAGTTCAGAGTTTTTTGTACCACTCATCTGGAGCTAAAAGCCAGCAGTGGAAGATTAGTTCTTTCTTTCTCCGCGCCAGCTTGCGCACTGGAAAAGAAATGAATCAATGCCAACCAATGGACGTATGGCGAAGCGCCAAGATTAACCACAACACTCCCCGAATCACCTCCAGATCACTACCTGGTGTCCCCTATCAGACAGACGATAGAGTGGGGAGATAGAGAGAGAGAGAGAGACGAGAGAAGAGAGAGAGAGAAGGGGGAGGAGA